>JAUKPP010306749.1:0-18285 GCA_032273245.1 Phyllaplysia taylori
GGCAAAATCAACTCTCTGACCGGCACCTTGCCGGCAAAACCGCGTCGCCGAGATTGGAAAAAATATGCGTAAAATATAGAAAAAAACGAAAAAAAAAAAATCTTGCAGGCAAATGAAAATTTGCCTTCCTGGGTTGCAGGCTTTTTGGGGGCTGTATGCTGGCACCCATGGTCTTGATTTTATTTTGTTAAAAAATCTCCGATTTAAAACATCCCCGTAAAAGATTTTTACATGTGTTTAACATAATGCCTTCTATTCAGGAAAAATATCTTTTTCTCTCAAAACATCAAAGTCGTGTATTAAAATCCTTCAATTCTTTTGAGATTCTATGCTTGGCACAACACTTAGACTTAGGAAAGGCATCTAACGTCAGGAACTATTTTTGTTGTTGTTGTCTTTTCTCTGTGAAAATGTACTTTACCATCATCAACAATTATGCTGATATTATTTTCCAGGCTATCTGTTTGTTACTGAAGGAAAAGTTCTCAGCAGACGCATTGGAGTTGGCCATGAAGAACACCACAGTTAAGGTAATTTTCCCTCCATCCTTTCGTCAAAGGGTGGCTCCCTAGGGTTTTTTTTAAAATGGGAGGTCCTCTATCTTGAATGACCTTTGAATGTCTCAAGATGTGGTAATCTAAAACAAACCAACCAATTGAATTTCACTCATATTGTTTTACCTTTTTTTCCTGAGCTTTTAGTCTGTAAATTGGACAAAGTCTGCTATGGCAAGGATTCTTGCTGTGTAAATTTAATTCTTTTTTGTTTTGTCCAAGAGAATGGTAAAGAGTCCATACACAAGTATTTTGAGATTAGTTAGTTGTTTATAAGGGCGCCAGCATCTTTGGCTGTTTTAGCCGTAAGTATTTTGAGAATACATGGTATTTCTACCTGTGGGAACTCTATTTGTAAGGAAAACACTCGCTCAAATGCTGTGAGGATCAGTATCTTAGAATCTAAAACACATCGGTGTGCTTGTGAGCAGGAAAGGGGAGGGAGATGGAAGGTCCTTTGCATTATTTTTAATGCCTTTTTTGCTTAATGAATTTAGTTTTGGAGGCTTCATCAATGAAAAAAGACAAGCAGTTTCTTTGGCAGGCTTTATCTCTACTCATCCATTATGTTAATGTCATCTTACCATGTTTCTTGGTTTAACTTCTCATGGCATTGGTACTTTCAGGACGAGCATATACCCTTGGATCGTACAGAGCTTGGATTTGAAGCAGGAGGTAAATACTGATAAGTGTGTGTGTGCTCTTTGAGTACAAGAAATCAATGTTTTTATGTGCCTGGTATATTTTTTCTCTGGATGCTCTATCAATTCATGAAGCCTTGGTTTTAAATCCAGAAATAGTTTTCTTGAGCTTGGCTTTGTTTGTGAAGTTCTCACAGCCCCAGGGGCATTTGTTGCCAAATGGTGCCTGAACCGGTGCTGTGGTGCAATGGTTAGGCTTTTTGCCTATCGTGCAGGAAGACCCTAGATTGATCCCCGGTTGCGGACGAGCTGTTTTTTTTCTGCTGGGAATTTTTCCCTCTCAGTCCAGGTTGGCCCTGACAGGCAGGGTCGAAGTAGCCCATCTCTTAAATGACCTTACAGTGTTGCAGGGGAGGTAAAACTGGTAACCAAACCAAATAGTGCCTGAACGTCACTCGCCATTGAAATATCATAAGTCATGCTAAGTTCTCAAAAGTCTTTTTTCAGCTAACAATGTTGGTGGTCTGTTTTAGAAGGTCCTATTTCATCTGTAACGCCAACAACTAACTTCCTACTCATTGCAAAGTTCTTTGGTCCATGGGTGAAAGTTTGCCGGCCACAGCTGGCCATGCCCGTGCGAAGGTAAAAACTCGCCAATGCCGGCTGTTGCTGTTAAGTCTTCAATTTTGCATGTGTTGCGCAATGTCTTAAGTTTCTACCAAAATCTTAGAATTTGGAGTTAGTGCGTAGTTCTTGTAGGCCACCTGGGTTTGACTTGAAATTTTTGCAGGCCAGGCAGAGTCTAGGCACTTTCATCCATGCTTTGGTCATATGCATCAAAGACATTTCACGAGAGATGGAGAGGGAGAACAATTCTCCCTATCTTTCGTCCAAAAATATTTAAGAAAGTTTTGTTAGGAATCCCTCACGTCTTATATATTTCTGTTTCAGATTACATCATGACAGAGGCAGCCAAGATTATTCGACTGTTGCACATCCGTGACTTACGAGACCTGCAGACCAAGATCAACTCCGCCATCGTGGCAGTCCAAGCCATTACTGCTAATCCCAAGACAGACAGTCGCCTCGGCAAAGTCGGCCGGTAGTTGTGGGTGGAGTGGATGGTATAAAACCAGCTTTGTTAGTGAAGCTCGAAATTCCCCTAATTGGAATTTGAACCCTGCCAAATATTGTTTTAAGGCATTTGTTTAGTTTATTGAAATTTCGGCCCAGAAGTAACGTTTTCAGTTCACCCTCTTAATATTGTTATTTCCTGGAGAGCTCATCGGGACAACATGCCCTCCGCTTGCCCAGCTAATTCAAAGCAAATCCAATAATTTTTGTTATTGTAAATACAGCAGCTCATAGTATTTATTTGGGGCTGGTAATGGAGAGTTCTTAATCGTGAAAAAGTATTCTTTTTTATAGACACAAGGGCTGGCATATTAAGGAACTCTGAAACTAAATGCGCTCTTTACGTACATACAATAATGTACGTAATACGTTTTGACAAACACATCTGTTTATGGATAGATCAGTAAACTAATCAAATCATGACAAACATGAAATATGTACATTTTTCAGTGCAGCATAAGAAGAATATATTTCTGGTAATATTTTTTCCAATCGACTTCATAAAACAGACTCTGATTCAATCGGCGCTGTGGTGTAAAGGTTAGGCCCTGGATCGATCTCCGATCGCGGACGGTCTGTTTTTTTTCTTTTTCTGCTGGGATTTGTTCCCTCTCAGTCCGGGTTGGCCCTGACAGGCAGGGTCGAATTAGCCCGTCTCTTAAATGACCTTACAGTGTTGCAGGGGACGTAAAACTGGTAACCAAAAAGACTCTGATTCTACAACTTAAACATTGGATCTGCCATCTTAGTTAACTGCTTTTGTATCATCCTTTTCCTACCTCTTGGCTCCATTATACAGCATTATTCGAAGTGTGCAATAGTTTTTATGGACTCGGAGGTTGGAAGTTTTAGAACTACATGTGGAATTTAGTTGCAGTAAAATTTCAATTTGATCCCTTTTTTGAAAAGTTAGTCGGCTTTGGCATGAAAGAAAAAATTATTTAGGAATATTGCCCCAAATCTCTCTGAAAACTTTGTTACCGGGTACGTCATAGCAATACTGTTACATCCAAACAGTTTCTGTGTACTGGTATAGAAAAGGTGAGACAACAAAATTTACTTCAGGATGATCAGCACGGTTTTGTTCCACGAAAGAAGTGAGTGTCCTCTGTCAGTATGAAAGGTTGATCCAAGACATAACAAGTACAAATTTATACTTGATAAGAGTAAGAGTGTTGAATGCAAGTCGCCACCCTCAATTCAGAGTGTCGTTACTCAAAAAGTATCAATTTTGAGGATTTTATTTCACCGCAGCAGGTGCATCTACAGATGTTTTCTATGTAGACAAGAACAATCTGCTTTGTGAAACAGGGAATGTTGCAGCAGAAATAGTACATGAAATAAACAGTACATTGATTTTCCACCGGCACAGTGGTGTTATGGTAGGCTCCTCACCTTTCATGCGGAAGACCCAGGTTCGATCCCGAGTGCAGACGATATAGTATTTTTCTGCTGTGATTTTTTTGCTTTCTCAGCCCGGGTTGGCCCTGGCAGACAGGGTCGAAGTAGCCCGTCTCTTAAATGACCTTACAGTTTTGCAGGGGACGTAAAACTGGTGACCAAACCAAACCAATTGATTTTCCTGTACAATCCATATTTTTTTAGTTACGTCACTCTGAATGTAAGCTGCGAAATGATCTAAAAGCCCTGAAACACCTCCTGCAACCTCCCTCTTAGTCCCATGTGTGATTTGAAGTATCTGGTGCCTGTGGACAGAATGTGTAACAATTTTAAGTTTGATGAGACTGCGTGTCTTGTCTCTCTCTTGATTATTAAATTCATGGTTGTTGTGAGTATTGTCTGTTTAAATGATCTGTAAATCTTACAGAATTTACGATACATTCTGTACATGCAAATATTTTATTGAAAATTAAATCATGCGAACAAAATAACACCATTGTCTTGGAATTTTTGTGTGCAAATAATGTGTTTTTAATCATCATGGTCAGGATCATCACAAGATGCCACTGTTACTTACAAGTTTTGTGTCCACCAAATCAATGGGACTGATACACAAGCATGCACAAGTAGGGGCTCATTCATCCTTCTGTTCATTCTCTCACTTACAAGAACATGCACATACACACTCAATGAGTTTCTGTCTTTGTGACGTTACTTCTCTAAGGCGGAGCGTCCACTGACCTGTTTTGTCAGTTGCAGGCCAGGCTCATCTATATATGATATATACATATGAGCCTGGACGCTCCGCCTTATGGAGACAAGACATTTATAGGCTCATGTTTTGGCCCTACGCTGTATGTGCCTTAAATAGGATGACCTGTTCTACCACCAACGCTTGCACGCACTCCAGTGGTGCTTCTATACTAGTGACGAAAATGTATTGCAGTCATGGGAAAGGCTGTACTTCTAAATATGTGAGGAGACACCCCGAAATCAGGCACTTGTCAAGAGAAGGGAATCAGTTATCTGTATTTTTTGGACTGTTGGGAAATTTTTACCCAGGATCTTTTTTGTACCCTAATACCGTCTATTTTCTTTCAAAAACTCATTTAAAGGTGAATTGCACTAAAGAGTTCTGATGAAAAAAAAAGAAAATTAGGTAATTTGTAAAGTTCCCAAATTTTGACAATCGTTTTCTTCTTGATATCCTTTCTAACAGGAAGCAATGATGATTTTTTAAATAAAAATCCCTCCGGATTTCGGATCAAGATGGATTGATAACCTTTTCACCACAAGGAAAACTAATGTAGGCGTCAAAACTATGGATGTCAATACCCCCATATGTCTAAAGTCTAAAGGTGAAGAAGCATCTGATTTCATGGTGTCTTTTTGCACTAGTCTACAAGCAAAGGACATGACGGACATTTTCGAAGTCAATAAAGATTTGAAAAATTCATAACTTTTTTATTTCTTGATAGATTTTGATGAAATAAGTTTTGTTCTTTGTGGTTTTGCAAGTTCTTTTTGACTTAGCATGCAAAAATAGCTTCCAAAACCTTTGAAATTTTCACTTGTGGTACCTAGTAAAAATAAAAGCTGATTGATAGATCTGTTGATTGTCCGTCAGTTTTACATGACTTTTTAAGAAGATGTAGAATGAGCGGAGGTTAGGGATTGATGAAGCATCAATTTCTTTGACTTGAAGAGCGGAAAATTCACACTAAGTCCAAAGAAAGCTTTGGTTGAATTTGTTTTTTTGTTGTCACAATTCAGCACAGCCTACAAAATGTCTTTCTGCCTGTGTGTTTTGAATTATCATGGCTACAGCAAGAGAAGGAACTGAAATTGGCATTTTATTGTTTCCTCCTTTTTCGAAAATATCAGTGAGGATGAATAGTGACTTCTAATACTTTTGTGGCTTTGTCATTTTGTGAAATGAGGATGACATTATTTTATTCTGACTGGGAAGAGAACGTATCGCGAATGACGCAAGGATGAGATAATGCTGTCATACAGAAGAAATACTTTCTCGTGCTTTTTCACTGGGCAATGATTTGGAGAAAATATAGAAAGGAAGAACAGGACCCTGTAAACTCGCAAATGAATTTGCAACAATGCACACATGTTAGAAAATGAATGGTCATTCTACTTTAGTGCAATGACGTGAAAACTCTTTACTCCTGAGTACATTAGCAAAGACGGGTATCCTCAGGTATCCTGAATTCAGTACTATTTTTTAGTATATTAATATGAACTGGTACTTTGCAAAAACATCCTGAGAATTTCCTTTAAAGTGCATTATATAGCATATATACATGTATTTAAATACACAAATTGTTCATCCTGCTGCTGAATGTAAACAACTTTTTGTGACTTATTGTGCCCATCATTAGATCTTTTAGGCTAAAACAGCCAAAGAAGCTGGTGCCACTATAAATAAATAACTCCTCTAACATTAGATTGTGTGTGGCCCCAATTACCTATCCACTAACTTTAAGTACTTATTCTTCAGCTATGGGGTGTGCAAATACAATTAATGTTCTCCATGATCGAATAAATAAGCAAAATGAATAAAGAGCAACATAGTATTGTATCTGTATGTCATGTAATCCTACGCCTCACTCGTGTTATGGCACACAGTATTATCATTTGTCACAGATCCTCATTCATACTCCAATACACGAGATGCACAGACGCCAAGCAAATCCGTCACCATCATAAACTGATCTCAATTTTGTGTAAATGTAGCACCTGTACACGTCATTGTCAGGAGGGAGTGAAGTATTCCGATAACAGGTAAAGCAAAGTGACTTGATGCAGTTCTCAAAAAGAGGAATGAAATTCTGTCTTTATTTTTTATTTTTTTTTAGTGTAGGAAATTTCCATGTGACATTATTTTAATTTTTCTCTTTGTCTTGTTTTCTAAATTTGTCTGTATCATATCATATGGTATTATTTTTAGGAATGAAATTCTGTCTTTATTTTTTTTTGCAGTGTAGAAAATGTTCATGTGCCATTATTTTTAACTTTCCTCTTTGTCTTTTTTTCTAAATTTGTCTATATCATGTCATGTGGTATTATTTTTACTTTACATACTTTTAGAAAATTACTTTGTGTATGACATTTAATTAACTGAAATTAGTCTTAAATAAATCTTAAACAATTGTACATAACAGGCTGACCAAGTGACAAGTGATTGTTTCTCTTTGAGAGTTTATCAGTAGATGATGGGGATGATTCACTTGTGGCGCATCGTCCTTCGCTGGCTCAGATGAAATTATAATATTGCAGGAAACAATGGGATATTTTAGCAGAACAACATGCGGACACAACTGAAACAAACTTTGTGCTCAATCATTTTTTCCAAGCAGAGAAAACACGACCACGTTTATTATTGGTCTACATTTCAACAAGGTGAAATAAAATGCGGCCTTAGACAGCTTAAACATAATTTGCAGTAATAATAATATATTACATGTAGTAACACTTTTAATACAATGAAGTAATGAAATTAACTGCACATTCACAGAAGAATATTCATTGCTACTAGTGTGAGAGACTAAACAATTGGCATTCAGTAAAGATATTTACACTTATTAATTACATAATTACTTATTGTAATCACTACAACATTTCTAAGGGTTAATAATAAAAAGAATTACGTTTTCGTGTAGGATCATGGGTTAGATTTAGAGTACAATATCAGTGTTTCAATGGATATTATGCAAAGTGATGAACGCATGGCATTGCAACTTGAAGTATTGTGTGGGTTATTTATGTATCCACAGACATACAATGAATTTTTCATGAATTGGAGAGCGAGTTAGTGAATATTTGTAGATGAAATTTGAACAAGTTCACAATACTTTGATGCTCGGGACTAACGTAAGATTTGGATAGATAATTACAGTTTAGCTTTTGCATTAGTTTATCAGTTTTAACTTGTGTCACAAAGCGATGAAATCAGGCCCTCGTAAATTTTTGGCTACCGGTATACATGGAGTTACTAGTGTCACATTTTCAGCTATCTTGTCTTTAGTAAAAATACGATTGATCTATACGTATCTTGAAAAGATGTGAAGATACACGAATAATTTGCGCTTGCTGTCGGACGGAAGATTAGGGGAATAAATGGTTGCCAAAGTTTGTTGGCCTTCAAAATTATGTTTCCTTTAATTCATCCTGAAAAATGTGAATGGAAGGTATTATGGCTGAAAGTAATATTCATTCTGCGGAGCAAGTTTCCTTATATTTGAAAAGTATGGATATATTACATCCCTTTGTTTTGACGAGGGCCTGGTTTCATAGATCGGTGACAAACTTATTCTAGAGCACTCAACTCTAAGATATCAAAGGGACATTTAACTTATTCTTTTTGAACAAGTGAAAGCAAGACTTTAGTCATCATCATCACTGCCTTTCTCATCCTGGACCAGGGTATAGGCCACAAACAAACACTTTCCACTTTTCTCTATCCTGGGCTAGCTTTTATTAACCTCATTCCATGACTTGCCACTTCTCTGTACACCATTTTCTCCGACTCTTCTCCAAATTCCACGTGCTTTAGTGCCTGTGCTTAATTATGTTGAGTTCGTCGACTGAGGTAATTTGAGGGTTCGAACAGTATACCCCAACACGCTTCAAACGACTGAAATTTGAGAACTTGAAAAGGAGACTGGGGGAGGGAGTACATAGCAGGAAAAAAATGTGCATATTTCGAAGTTGATAAAAGTTTACACTAGGCAAAAAGTACTTGTTCATCCATATTTAAATCTTCAACAAATATTTTTCTAGTTCTAGACCTAATTCTTGCTTGACAGAAATTGAGGACTTATATTGTTAAAGTGTTATTTACCGTAGTTTACACATGCAATTCATAACATATTTTGTTTAAATAATATAATTTACATAATATATTCTTGTCCTCTGTGATTTGAACCAGAGTGAGCACACAAAATACAATTTTCATGAACAGAAAATGAAAATGCAAAAACCATTCAGAGATATTCTAAATGTACACCTTTATGTACAGAATTGTATACTGCACAAATCCCCATGGAGTTATTCAAGTACAAGTATGTTTGAAATATGTAGTTAAAGTACAGCTGAATCTGCTAATGCGACCCTGTCCAAGATTTTCACCTGTGCAAACGACCATTTTTCATCACCTCCTAAATAACAGTGTATTTTCCATTATTTTGTATCTCTTTAAGACCATCACCTGACTAAAATGACTCCTTTTATAAAAAGAAAACAACCCAGGTGGTCGTCTTGGACAGGTTTGACTGTATTATCTTAGTGTTTTTGAGTTGTAAGCATCAATCGTGTATCATACTACATTGTTGTATGTAAGCTTTCTTCTGCCCTTCAGAATACATCATAGTAATATTAATACTTTTTGCTAGTTGTTCATTGTACAAAAAAGAAAATACTGGGGGGTGGGTGGGGGTAATTTATTGTATACAGTTTGAAAAGACTGGAACAAAAACCTGAAGGTTGGGGCTCATGCTATAACTTATAATATGTATAACAGTTTTCATGACGGTATGAACAATTATGCACAAATTATGAGCAAACCATATGATTTATAATACATGTATAAAATATTTATAATTCCATGGCTGAGTATAATATATACATAGATTAGGACCACACTATATCAAACTTGCCTTGCTATCTCTGTCTTTCTCTTTCTCTCTATGTACCATGTCTCTGTCGCTTTCTCTCTTTCTTCTTCCACAAACATACAACACTGATACACAAACAGGCACATATGAAATTTATAACAAAATAATACCTGAACACATTGTTGTAAAAGACAAGAAAAAAGAATACCTTGTACATGTACATGTCTAAAAATGCTCCATTCAATGCCTCAGTCCTCATCATACTGTATTGTATTTAAGTTTTCCTATCTCAATCTCATCCAAAGCAATACCAGGTCATATAAAGGGGTACCAGTATCATCATTTCAAATTTCGGGACTTCAGTTGAGCAGAGAAAGTTGGAAGTGATAGGAAAGTTATCGAGAAAAAGAAGTCTACATAATATGAAGATCAAACTCGTAACATATCGAGCATGACCAAATACTGTATCAACTGCGTTGAGAAAGTTGATTGAGTCTTGGCTACCGGGGTGCCCGAAAAATAAATTTTTAAAAAGTTGAATAGACAAAATGATGATGTCTATGAAAATAATGAAACAAGGTCCCAACAAAGAAACTCTGGTAAGACTACCTACGCTTACACTTAAAGCTGAAAACCACTGGCGGTCAATACTGGCAAGAAAGTAAAAAAAAAAAGGAAAAAAGTCGCCAATTCATTGAAGAATTAAATAAATACCAGAATCTTACACAAAAGAACCTCTCACATCTTCTTCTCTTTGATCTCTGTCATTTACACAACATGGGATACTGTAAAATATGTATGCGCAAGAACACACTTGCATTCTCTCTCTCTCTCTCTCCCTCTCTCTCTTTCTCTCTCACTCACACCAACCCACACGCAGACTGATTGTTGCACATGAATTATTACACACAAACCTTATGGATCAACCCATTCTCAAACAAACAGACACAGAAGACACATTTCCTTTTTCACCCATTGTACTCTATGGTCATTCTCGCCAATATTCAACACTACTACACTGTGCATCAAGTATACCCACACCACTCTACATGACGTTCCTTGCTGTAAGGCTGCGCTACCTCAAAAAGCACTGTTGCTTTTTTATTAAAACATGTAAATGATTTTAAACAATGTGACATAAAATATGCATGTGTTAACAAATATAACGTGATAATATATCTAATTTACATAACAAAATTTATTCATTTTTCTCGTTTTGTGAAGGTACCTCATTTGCATAAGTTTGAGCGAATGTGGGTCGGTATTCGTAATTGATCAAAGTGCAGTGTGTATTGGCAAACACCAGCATTCTACTGCATGAACGGAGTGGAGAAATCATAGAGGAAAGAGTAAAGAAAGTTTCCAAACTTGACCTAAGACGAACTTAAAAGTTATTACTTTTCCAAAACAAATTGTTAGATAAAAAGCAAAGGATGTATTGAAAAATTTGAGTAATATATAAAAAAAAAAAGAAAAAAAAGTAACTACAAAATTAATCAAAAGAAATAAGATAAAAACAAAACAGTGACAATGAGATAACGGTAGGCTCTCTGCCCGCTTTTCGGAGACAAAAAGAAAATGATGAAACCATGTAAAGGGAAACTTTAAATTAATAAGTATTGAGAAATACTCGGATTTCACAGTTGTGACTTCACAGTTAAGTCTATCACTTCACTCAGTATGACGTCACGCAGACGTGACAACATGTAATGGGAGCACCACGTCGCGTGATTTCACTCAATGTGACGACATCAAGTCACGGCGAGGCCTCTCCAAGACTCTGAGCATCACACATCATGGCCTGTTGTCCTGAATGGCATTCCCATGTACTGCCACGCAGTGTAAAGTTTAGAAGTGTCACTTTGCAATCGGTCGCACTCCTTGAGAATGTCATGAACAGTTTTGCTCTCCCCATCACGCCAAGTCACGTCGATGTGACTTATGACCGTGTCACATTGTACATGTGACGTATGACAGTGTCACGTTGTACATGTGACTTATGACAGTGTCACGTTGTACATGTGACTTATGACAGTGTCACATTGTACTTGTGACTTATGACAGTGCCACATTGTACATGTGACTTATGACAGTGTCACGTTGAACATTTGACTTATGACAGTGTGACATTGTACATGTGACTTTTGACAGTGTCACGTTGTACATGTGACTTATGACAGTGTCACGTTGTACATGTGACTTATGACAGTGTCACGTTGTACATGTGACTTATGACCGTGTCACGTTGTACGATGCCACATTTTGGGAAAACCAACACAACATTATGAAGAGCAGTACCACGACGCATCAGCACTCATTCCGAGTTCACGGCAAAAGTGTTCCATGTGAAATATCTTACACGCTCATCACGCCGTTCGTTACCCAACGGACAATTATTAGACATGTTCTAATCTCGTTGACATCTTGACATAGAAAGTGCGAGCACGACAAAGTAATGCCAAGTCCACAAACAGGTAGTGCCCAGTGTGACGTCATCTTGGTCAAAGTTCCCACAGTGTACGGACACAGCAACATCTCCGTATCATGAAGTTTGTGAGCTGTGTCACTAGAGGAATTATTGCGTCCGTTTGTATTGCAATGGTATTCTTAAGGAGACAGAAATTGGCTATTTCCACTTATCAAGAATGGACCAAGTGTCTTATTGATGGGGATTGATGCTCACAATGCTTTCAAAATTCGACCATTTGTATTATAAATACGTGTATTTTACAAGTTAACTTCATACTCCCAGTGCTTAGTGAGATTCTATGATGCAAGAGTGTCACTGACTTTGGCTTTGTGCAATCTTCTAGAATGCCTACAAATGCCCAGCTCTGGTTGCAAATTATCTGCCATGACTTTGACTTCGTACACACCCAAACAAATTGAATTTGTGGGAGACAGTACAAAAAAAGGCATATGCACAAGCAGAGGCTAAAACAACCGAAAAGGCTGGTGCCTCTATAAATAACTAACTGAAAACTGCACAGCAGATGTAAGGGAGATACTGCGTATGGTATACCACTATTGATTTTTGGTTGTGTTAAATCATCGAACTATTTCAGTGTGTGCCCACTGGCCAAAGTCCCAAAAGAACATCACTTTTCTAATGCGTGATGATAAATAATAATAATAATAATAATAAATCACGCTGAAAGTGTAGGTCCACTATGAAGCCTATTATATCATCTTGAAACTTTGGAGAGTGACAGCAAACACATCCGTTGTGTTAACACAGATTGTGTCTTGGGTGAAAATAAAGGGTGATAGGTCCAGAAATTTCAGTCCAGTCAAATTTTGTTCTTGGATCTCATAAATGTCCACTATTTCTCGAGCTTAGAAGGTTTATTTTCCTCTAAACCCTTGCTGTCTTATCTTGGTTCTCAAACACAATCGCTGTTAGTCAACAGATGACCAATGGTCACCACGAGATCCGAGAAGGTGGGCCGGCTGGAGGGCAGAACGGCGCAGCACTGACGAACGATATCCACCATTTGACTCGGGCACTGCTCTGAAAAGTCCAAACGCGGTAGCAAAGATGACGCAACACTAACAGGGACCCCAGCGCTTTGCGACACATTCAAACCGCTTACATTCGAAGCAGCGCCGACGCCACTGCTGCCGCTTCCGACAGCGCTTGCGCCACCTACATTGCTACTTCCGGTTCCGCCGCAAAGTGACTTGTAGACGTCATCATCTGAGAGCAGACGATATGGCAGATCGCAGACGTGGAAGACTTCCCACATGAAGATACCATAGGACCAGATGTCTGTGTGGAAGCTGAATTCGCTGTCCCTCACCGCCTCCGGGGGCAGCCATCTCAGGGGGATGGGCGTCTGGCGGGTAGGGTGGGGGTAGTACTCGTTAGCGTACACGTCTCTGCACAGTGTCAGACTGCACACCTGGGGAACAACAACGGAGTCGTCAGTAAACACAATGTCTATGGCGATGTCATGTCAACCAAATTGAGAAGAGAATAAAATAATATTGGAAGACACTGGCGTTTGTATCTCTGTTTTGACCTACATATGTAGATGCCTCTCTTTGGATATATTGTTTGTGGCCTATACCCTGGTCCAGGATGAGAAAGGCGATGAGGATGATGATGAATCCTAACATTCTATCTTAGCTCAACGGATACCCTGAATATCGCATCATATAGCAATGCCAATCCGCGCTGAAAGAGTGGGTTCAGTGTTTTTTATTTTTTATTTTTAGAAAAATCAATTTTTCACTGGTACAGTCAAACCTGCCTAAGACGACCACCCAGTGTCGAGAATAAAGTGGTAGTTTTAGACAGGTGGTCGTCTTGGAGAAGTATAATATATAGAAGAAATGTAATTTGGGAGTAAATGGAAAGTGGTCGTTTGTGCAGGTGGCCGTCTTATACAGGTGGTCGTTTGAGCAGGTTCAACTGTATTTCTATAAAATCACGTCTATCCATTACCTTGAGGTCAAGCCTGGATGTGAGCAGTACGTTCCTGGCAGCCAGATCCCTGTGGATGAACTTGTAGCCGGACAGATACTCCATGGCGAGCGCCACCTGCTGGCACAGCTTGAGCTTCTGGATGGAGGTGAGGGGCGGCACGCGGGGTACCATCACACGGCGACCGTTGTCGCTACGGGTAGCCAGCAGGAACTGTTTAAGGTCACCCTATGTGGGGAGAGGAACAGTTGGTGAGGATGGGTGCGTGTGATGCTGTTCTTCGTGTTGTTGTTGGGGGTGGTGGTTGTTTATAGTATGTTTGTTTGTTGTTCTTTTAGGGGGGAAGGTGGAGGGGCGGTTTTTTGGGATTTAAAAAAAAAAGAATTGTTTTATTTTGGTTTGTCGGGGGTTTTTTTGTTGGTGTTTTTTTGTTTTTGTTTTCTTCTACAAAAAAATTGGCCTGATGTGGATTTTCGTCAGCAGCACGCAAATGGCAACCCTCAGGAAAACGTAAGCCTGATTGAGTGCTTGAGTAAAAACCAAAACAAGAAGAGGCTAAAACAGCTGAGGCTGACGCCTCTATAAACAAACCATTCCTTACTACTACTACTAAAACCTATAAATTAGCAATAAATATTGATTCAAATCAACCACGTCATAATTCTAGTTTTTTTTTACTCTCTTATGATGTAATAACGCGTCTGAGTAGGAACTATTCAACTCTTTTGCGTACACATTTTTTTCTCTTTCCGCTTACTAATCTAGACCGAGCTTTCATCTCTTTATTAAATTATAAGCTCTTTGGACTCACCCAGTCACAGTACTCCGTGATCATGAAGTAGGGCTCAATCTCCCGACACACTCCCAGGAGACGGACAATATTGGGGTGGTCAAGCTTGCCATACATATCCATCTCGTTGTGGAAGTCCACACTCGCTCCGTCTCCCTTGACCAATAGCGACTTGACCACCACCAACGTCTCTTGCTCGATCGGCCGGATTGACCTCGCTTTGGCCAGAAATACGTCACCGAACTGGCCTTTGCCTGAAGACAACACGGACAAAGTTTAGATAACATAGCAACGAAATTATTCGGTTGAAGTGGGAAATAAGTCATAAATTATATAGCTATTCACTGTCAATTACTTACTTACTTACTTATTTACTTACTTACTTATTTACTTACTTACTTACTTACTTACTTACTTACTTACTTACTTACTTACTTACTTACTTACTTACTTACTTACTTACTACCCATCGCGCCATCTGACGCTTAGGGCAGGAATAAAGGATCTCCATCTCTGTCTGTCTTAGGCTGTCAATTAATGTCGTGGATATTATGCTGTCTATTTAAGATGGGAAAAAAACCCGTGAAAATGTGTGGGTTTTCTTTCGTTTGTTTCGTTTTAATAAAAGAAAATCTGCCTTGTGTATGCGACGACATAAAAAAGAGAAGAAGAAACATTTCAAGTCGAAATAAATGCCATTCTAAAACGTTTTACCAAGTAAACTGAAAAAGAAATGGTTAAAGAATCATGACACTTGCATAGGACACGTTAGAACGAGTTACTAAAATTACATGTCTATCGTTCCCTCTTTTCATTACAGTACTTTTAAAGGCAGCTTCCGTCTCGAATCTTTTCTCGGATACACATGAAGTTATTAAGTTTTCTGAACATTGTAATATCATTATAGCCAATCAGCGGCCATCTGTATATCCATATTCCCATCCCCACCTCTCCCAAAACATGAATACACCTAGCAAAAAAGGACCTCAATAGGACATGCATGAACATAACACAGATGGAATGACCCTCAAGGGAAGAAGCGTAATTGATTTGCATCATGTATGAGTTTTAGTGATTGTGACCTTAAATCTTTAGCAGAGCTTATTTTCTAATTCTACAATTGTCCATGTCATTTAGTCTATGATTTATTTTACTCTTCTGTAAAGCGCCTTGAGCTTGAAATTTTTAAGAGAAGGCGCTATACAAATACCACTATTATCATTATTATCATTAAGAAATTAAACACTGTTACCAAGAGGCTAAAACAGATAAAGATGCTGGCGCCTCTATAAACAACTAACGTTGAAGTAACTAACCTATGATGCCAAGTGTCTGCAAGTCCTGGCGTGGAAACTGGAACTTCTCCATGGTGACGCCCCTGTTTCTGGCCGCCATTGCTGCTGTCACCGAGACTGTGCCTGTGGCTGAGGCCGAGGAGTGGGACGGATGGGAGCTCATGGCTGTGTGGGGGAGAGAGAGGGAGGGAGATAGGTGTTAGGTTTGGTTTTGGTTACCAGTTTTAAGTCCTCTGCAACAATGTAAGGTCATTTAAGAGACGGGCTACTTCGACCCTGCCTGTCAGGGCCAACCCGGACTGAGAGAGAAAAAATCCCAGCAGAAAAAACCCTTATCGTCCGCGACCGGGGATCGAACCGGGGTCTTCCGCATGACAGGCGAAGAGCCAAACCATTACACCACAGCACCGGTCTGGGAAGAGGGTGGTATAAGGTACTCGTAGTTTGGGGAGGGAGTGATGTTATAAGGGTTACCTAGAGTGGTAGAGAGGAAGGAGATTCAGATGAGGAGGTTGGTTGAAGTCGGGAGAGACGAAAGAGGAGGAAAAGGAGGAGTAGTACTTTTGGTTTTGTTACCAGTTTAACGTCCCCTGCAACACTGTAAGGTTATTTAAGAGAGGGGCTTCTTCGACCCTGCCTATCAGGGCCAACCCGGGCTGAGAGGGAAAAATCCAAGGAGAAAAAAACAACCTGGATTGTCCGCGCTCATACACACACACCACAGCGCCGGTGGAGGAGGAGTATGGGGAGAAGGAGGAGGAAGAGAGGAAGATTCGGGAAGAGGAGGGGGATTGGTAGGGGGAGAGAAGGAGATTTTTTGGTTTTGGTTTGGTTATCAGTTTTACGGCCCCTCCAACACTGTAAGGTCATTTAAGAGACGGGCTGCTTCGACCCTGCCTGTCAGGGCCAACCCGGACTGAGAGGGAAAAAATCCCAGCAAAAAAAAAAGGAGGAGGACGAGGATGAGGAGAAGGAGGAAGAGTAGTAGTAGTATAAGACGAAGAAGAGTAGGAAGAGGTCGAAGAGAATGAGAAGAACGAAGAAAAGGAAGAGGACAAAGAAAAGGAGGAGGACGAAGAAAAGGAGGAGGAGGTATAGCGACAAGCGAGCATCTTACCTGAGGCGTGTGACCTATTGTCGCTGTCACTGCGGAACTGTAGCCCGGAGTCCCTGTCCTTCATCAGAAGCTCGTGTTGCTCTCGGTGGTTTTTGAACTCGTTACCTCCAAGCTTCACGTTCTTGCTATTCACTGTAGGGAGATGGTGGAGATAAGGGTTAAGTAAAATCTTGAAGGTAAAGATTGATTTCGAATTGTGTGACATCAAAAGTTTTAAACCTACATCTAAGAGAGAATTAAAACAAAATAAGACATAAATAGATTCACTCAGCTATAAATCCATCAATACACCCTCCCGTCAAACCTACACCCATAGAGTAATTGATATATCCATCTATTTATCGATCCATCCATCTATCCAACAATCACACAATCAGTCCTTCAATAAATCAACCAATCAAGCAACAAACCAATCAATCAATCAATCATCAGTTAATCAATCAATCGGTTAATATTCACTTGAACTATCAATCCATCAATTAAGCATCCAGTTACCCACTCACATAATTAGTTCAGGTGATCGAAATTCGAATTAGTCAATCACTAAATCGTATAATAACCACTGGATCAATCATCAATGCCATCACACCACGTTACAAAATTTTCATAAGCCTACTAAAACAAAAAAGAAGAAACAACTTGAAGAAGTTGACAGGACGAACTAAAGTGGTGTATATTAAGCAAGGTCTTCTTCTTGAAAAAAAGAAGCAATCCATTATCTAATCTTGGCCTTCTGAAGTAGTTCTGTTTGTTTTTCTTTTTTCCTTTTTTCATCTCTACATGTCTGTCATTTTCCCCCTCTACTCACAGATCTGTTTCCGCGTCCTCCTCTGCATCAAGAGCCTGTAGCTACAGAAAGCCGTAAGTCCAATAACCAGAGCGAGATACGCCCCTGCACTGCACACTGCGATGATGACGGTCTTAGCCATGTCGAAGCCTTCGTCCTCCTCCACTGGTTCTGTAGACGTAAGATAAGATAAGATACGATAATATTTTATTGGTCTCTTATGAGAGAAATTTGCCATGGAATGACGAATACACGAATATATGTTAATAAGATAAAGGTAGACACACACACACAAACACACACAAACACATACACACATACACATAAACACACAAACACACAAACACACACATACACACAAACTCACACACACACACACCATGTAGCTCACTGCACCCTTCCCTTCCTGACTCCATGTTGTTAACTCTCTTTAAATTACTCTATTTCTTTAAAACTGTGTTCTTCTTTAATCACAAGTAGGACCTGGCGGGGGGGGGGGGGGGGGGGGGGGGG
>JAUKPP010306860.1:0-19073 GCA_032273245.1 Phyllaplysia taylori
AATTCAGTACAACCGTTTGAATTTTATTGAGTTTGTGTTACATCGGTGCCGGTTCCACGAAAAAAGATCGCTACGTCTGAAGATCTTTACAAGCGACTTCGCTACAAGTGGAGTCGACTGTACTCATAATTAAGTGAAGAAGATGTAATGCATTTCACATTCCAAGCAATGAGATGCAACTAAAGAGTGAAAATTCTCCCCATGTCTCTGAATGAGCACAGTACCCAATGAACTGATGTAATCTTATATTACATAAAATGGTCATTGGAGACAAACCTCAGCAGGAAATACTTTAATATGGAATGAGCTTGTCATTGGTTCTTTGAATCTACATTAAATCAATTTAAAACAATCTTCATTATTTGAAATGCAGGTGGATACTGTTGTTACTGTCTTGGCTTGGGGAATTTTTGCTTGTCTCATACAAGATTCATTGTGCCAGTACCCACAGCTAAGACAAATAAGATGTGGTGGATTTCACATTTCAAACAATCATGACTAAAAGACCCTCCATCCTGACACACAAAACTGACCTAAGCAATTATTTGAACACTTCCATATAAATGCAATCCATTATTATCATTATTATTAATAAAGAAACCCAAGTGGTAAAAAGTAGGTCATTTCCCTAGTTTCCAACCTTAGGTTAAAAACAACTCATTTTTTTTTCTCCCTCTGCATATCATGTTAATCAGTTTCCACTTTATACAGTGGGAACGAGCTTATCAAATCTCGATCTAAGATCAGTCAAAATCCTCACTTGATACATTACAACGAATTTTTATGTCCCCTGCAGCTTCATATTATGTAGACTCAATATAACTCTATTATACACATTTTCCAACCATTTCATTCTAATTATCACAGAAACACTATCTTTAACATTTTCAAATGCATCATTCAAAATTTCTTTGGCTTATTATACATGTAATGCTGGTGCAAGATTCTATCTTTGTAACTGATTGGAACAGAGAGAGGGAGAGAGAAATAACAAAAAGATCAAAGGAGATTTTGGTTTGGTTTGGTTTTGGTTTAATGCCCCTTGCAGCGCTGTAAAGTCATTTAAGAGGCGGGACCTCCAAATTTTACATCCACCTCCAATAAGACAGGTGTCAGAGTCATGAAACTCTGAAAAATCCCAGTGACCCCCAGGATTTGAACCTGGGTCCTCCTCATTTGTAGGCGGCCACACCACTGCTCCGTCACAGATGCCTCAAGAAAGAGAGAGGGAAAAGAGAAAGAGTGAGTCAGACAGATAGATATTTCCACCAGCTAAAATCCTGTAGTAAATGCATAAAAACTAAAGGACACTATGTCTCATTCATTCACTTTGACCGTTGGTTGCTGCTTCCTCGTTTGTTCAAACAGCTTCGTTGCTTTCTGCTTCATTTCGGCGGCCAGTTTAAGATTCTTCTCCGTCCCGTTGCCACGATGATACATAATACTAAGGTTGCTACAACTGTAAACATTATCAAGTTCACACCCTCTCTTTGCCAGCGCAAATGCCTTGGACACGTCCTTTTGAACTCGCTGACCCACCAAATAAAAAGTGCTCAATTTGAAACATCCCTCGCCGTCCTTGAGCTCACAGGCTCTGTCCAGCAGCGACACGGCCTTATCGGAATTGCTCTGGCTGTCCCCAGAACCAGAGAGTCTAAGCTGGGCTGCGTTGAAGCAACCCCCGGCGAGTCCATATTCACAGGCTTTCTCGTAGTACTGCAGGGCTGAGATCAAATCTGGCTTGTTGTCTGGTGCGCCTGACGTGGAAAAGTATGGAGGTAATGAGAGAAAAAAACAGAAACTTATGAAATTCATACAGTACATGTCAGTGACAGTCAGCAATAACACAGCTTCGAGGGACCATGAAAATATGTGTTACTGAACCATTCAATTATGAGTCTTTCAGTCAGATTTTGGCCATTTGGAGTTATTGGTGCATTATCATCATATTGTATCAATTCATTTTATCGAGCCAGATCTATGGCCTTTTATCAAACACATGCCATGCTGTTGTCTTAGACCTAGCTTTTTACTTTCTTGAGGTTTTAAGGCACTCCTGACACCAGTTAAGTCACAGGAAATAGATTAGCACTGTAGCAACACTTGAAAACAAGGAGCAGACCGCTCCGGAGCAGACCGCAAACCACTAATTTGGCTTTTTTGGTTTGGGGTTTGCTGCCATTGTAACATCATCATACAGTAGAACTCAGATTCAATGACATAACTCAGATATTTTCTATAGTTCATTGGATGCAAGGTTCATTGGAGCCGAGAATATAAGCACAGTGAAAAAAAAGTTATTCGCAAGTTCATACTTTAGGTAGAATGGTGATGCTTTCACCAGCAGTGTGCTTCTGTGAATGAAATATATGTCTACATCTCTATCTACACTATTTTCACTCGCACACGCAGTGTTAATTCTGCACAAGTCAATCACAAACCCCCCTCTATCCACAACTTTCCCTCTGCCCCCCATTCCATAACCCCCCCCCCCCCCTCTCCCCCCACACACACACACAGATATGCGCATCCCGCATTGAATGTCTATACACCAGTCTTTACTACTTTGCTCTTCCCACCCACCCCCACTATCAAAGTTCTGGCAGCTTTGTCTCTCTAATCTCGTCTCATGCTTTCCCATGCATCAGCCGTTCACTGGCTGCCCCCCACCCTTCCTCCTCCTCCTCCTCCTCTGCTCTCCGTACATAATTTTCTCTTTGTATTATGCACTTTGCTCCATCCCTATCACATAGCAGGATGTGGTGGCCTGCAGTACAACTCTATAGTTCTTGGTTTCTTGCCAGCCGACAGTAGACATTTTGTAGTTTGATTTAGATGCTAAGTAGATAACATAAGCAATTTTTTGTGAACTTGCCTACACCTCTGGTTTGTTGCATTCGAGGGAGAAAAAAAAAGGGAATTTTTCTGTTCGCTCTATGCCAGATATTCGTTGAGTCCGAGTTCTACTGTACATATAAGGCATTTTAGTATTTTAAGATGTGATCTTCTCCCACCTTGCCTGTCAGTTTCAGGGCCAACCAAAGCTGAGAGGGACACAACAATCAAGCAGAGAGACGGAGATGACGAGACTAGGAAGAGAGTGAGAGGAAGTGTCAGATAGTTAGTTGAAAGGGTAGACAAGACATAAGAAGAAGAAGAAAAGAAGGAAAAGAAAGAAGAAGAAGAAGAAGAAAAAGGAGAAGTAGAAGAAGAAAAAGAAGAAGAAGAAGAGAAGAAGAAATAAATTGGGATAACATGCCGGCACTAGAATATCGAATCTGGGACCATTGGCATGAGAGGCAAATCCCGGAACCTCTAGACCACAAGAGCCCCTAGAGGAGACTGTCAGCAATTGTCATGACAACGACAGCAAATATTGTTTCAACCAACCTTTCCCTGTGATGAGACACTGGCCGTACTTGTAGCAACTCTTTGGGTATTTGTGGTTATCACAGTTCTCTTTGTACAATGGGCCAGCAGCAGACACATTTTTCTTCACATTCTCTCGGAACTCTGCAAGTCGGTGACAACCTTCACAGAAAAATGTGGAGAAAATTGTGCAAATTAGAATATGTACATGTAATGTATGTAAACTGCAAGAAAAGTAAGGTTGTAGAAAAGGGATATATAGCTGTCTTACCAAAATTTTAAAAAATCTCATAAGGGACACTCATTGCTATAACCTCAACCTCACAACAGATATAAAAGAAGAAAAAAAACCAGTACAAAACATAACAACAAACAAAATTGCATAAAAAATTTGGACTGTTTTTGGTGCAGCGCATGTGACAAGGTTCTCAAATTTCCCAACTGCCAAATACGATAATAAGACTTAGATTAGAGCTATGTAATTCTGTTCATTGTCAGACGAACATCATTAAAATTTGGGCTGGAGATGAAAAGACACCGCCAAACTCTTTCTAAGTATGTAAAGGACAACCAATCATAGCTGTCTCTACCCCACCCTTAGTTGACATGTCTAAAAAGATCATCCATCTGGCAGTACATATGCTACTGATGCTCTCCCCTTGACAATGAGTTAAGACTTTCTCATGCTGCCAGAAACTGTACCGATTAGGATTAAGGGGGTGGGGGCAGTGGTGAGCACTAGATTCTAGATGAATTCAATAGGGTAGAGATACAACTTTGCAAGAGGGTTTGGTGGAGTTGGAGACAATGGAGATGTGTTCCTAGAGCTCACACAATAGGCCTTTATGCCTTTCATGTATAGTACAGGCATATATCTAATATCTAAAAGCCTATATAGCCTATTGATCTAGATCTATACTATACTAAAGTCATCAGTATTATTAACTCCTTAAAAGTAAAAGTAAAGTGTCTGCTGTCAGTGTCAGTATGAGAATATTCAGAAGATCTGTAGTGACTGTGTCTGTTAACTGTGTGTCACTGTGTGTAGGCACTGTTTAGTTTAAGTTAGGCTGTGTAGGGTAGGCTGTACTGTACTGTAGACTGTAGACTGTAGGCTAGGAGGCTGTAGCCAGTGCCAGTAGGCTAACTCTCTGTCTCAATTCTATGGACATTCATTTTTCCAGAAATCTTGACAGCATTGTTTTTTAGCGCTGTGTCTTTAACTCTGTGACAGCAACAACCCCCACAAAGTTGCATCATCAGTCCAAATAGTCCAATTTCGCAACCGGGGTAACATTGACATTGTCTAACAAAAGCAGGGAGTTCTACTTCTACTTTCGTTTTGGCTTTACAAATCATTGAGAAATTACCGTCAGCTTCTTTCTGATCAAAACACTGAAACTGATACTCAATCTCAACGTCACGGAGATACTCTTTGGTCTGCTTCTCATCTGTTAAGTCGTAACTTCTTGCCATTGTGATACGTTGGTGTATAGGGACTGAAAAATAATGACACCGCGAACTTCTGGTTAACCTCTTTCTAATTTCACTTGTCTTGTTTTCTTTTCATAACATGACCTTCACCCGAATGCTATCTTCACAACGAATCTATTGATAAAATTATAGTGTAAATGATATTTTCAAATTGCCAGGGAATGTGCGCGGTTTGCAGCCTATTATAATAATTTATTATTCGGAGTGATAATAGATGTAATACATGTATATTTACTGCGCTGTGATTACGCCATTGACTGATATCATTACTATTTATTGACATAATACATTATAAATAAAAGAGAAAAATCCTGAAATTCAGATCACGAACATCTGCTCTAAGAAGCAATTGTTAGGCTAAAACAGTGAAAGAAGCTGGCACCTCTTGAAGAGAGAGTGAGTAAGAGAGAGAGAGAGAGAGAGAGAGAGAGAGAGAGAGAGAGAGAGAGAGAGAGAGAGAGACAGACAGACAGACAGAGAGAAAGAGGGGGCCTGCAGAGAGTAAGGAAAAGATATATGGAGAGGAGGATGGAGGAGAATGAGATCGTGGAGAGATAGGGACAGAGAGAGACAGTGGGAGCATGTGTGTTTGAGTGATAGTAGGAGAGAGAGAAAAAGAGTGGTAGGGAAATCTCTTTAATTAGTTGACTTTGAAAGCTGAACTCTATGTAAATCTGATGACCGATGACGTTAAAATAACTTTTATATGACACAAAGAGTGTGCCTGTCACGATAGGGGAATAAAGGAGAGAATCAGATTAAGAGAGATGAAAGAAGATATAAATAAAAATGCCCCACCCTTAGGCTGCTTGTTAAGTAATAAGGGAGCCTAGCCCACCCCTCATGGATAGGCCTGGGTGAAATGACCAATCGGTCTAGTATAGATCGGAACTTTTTTTTTCTCAGACAGGGAGAAAGAGAGAGAGAGGGGGGGGGGGCGGTAGAAAAAGGTTGCATAGAGCAAATACATCCTTAGCTGGAAACCACTTCGAAGGCCTATACGCTTACAATAATATTGTTAATAATAATAATAATAATGGATTGCATTTATATAGCGCACATCCCAATTACTGGCTCTATGCGCTTTATAATCATTATTACCCTAACATCTTCGGTTTTTTCAGATGTAGGCCCTATCCTCAACTTCGTAGGTGGGTGGGGTGGCTTTTGAGCGTGGAAGGGTATTGGATGAAAAGGCAGAAAGAAGGCGAAGGAGGTGGCAGTGCCACAAAAAAAGAAAGGTTGCGGTAAAGGAGCAAAGAAGAGATCCAGAGAAAGAGAGAGAGAGAGATAGAAGGAGTATTTTTATTATTATCAGAGAGGGTGGAAGTGCCAACAGTAACAAAAAAAATTGCGTAAATTTGATATTATTTTCATTTAGGTTGAGTGTAGGCCACTACAAGATTAACGGACACGACCATTAGACCTAAGTCAAAAGATAGTGATTCTTAGAGGACGTGTAAAAAAAAGGTGCTTTTAAAAAAATAACGTCGCTCTATAGAGTTTGACAGTGTGTCTTTTTTTTTTTTTACTCTTCTTCATACACGTTGGCGACCTAATTAATGTTCACGTGATGGGCTAAGAGACCATCAGATCTGCACGCCTACACATCTGGCAACAGAGACCTACACCCGGAAACAAAACTGATATAATTGTTGTGGAAATAGATTCGAATTGCCAGCTGCGCATGCGTGGATTTATTGATGGAAGCTGGGAGATGACAAGGTAGCGACACTGCCTTGTTTACATCGCGATGTGCTTCGTTTGCAGAACATTGCGCCATAACAATTCAGCAAATCAATAGCAATAGGTAAGTTTTAGTGGTTTGAGATGCTCACCGGCATTTGGTGTATGAACATTTTATCGTTTTAACTCATCTTTATGCTATTTATACTTAGTTTTGTCATAATTTGTGTATCACTCTGGGCGGGACCCTCCTCCCTGTTTTCGTCGCTCCGTCTCCATTGATGATTGATGTTGATCTAGGCCAGTCGGGCACCATCGGGAAGGAAGCAGGAAACGGCTAGGTAATGGTTTTTATTGTATCAGAAGAGAATCGTATATTTTGCATCCAATTTCCACATTGAATTAATTGTTTTTAACTAGATCTAGATCTACGCTCAGAGATCTTTAAACTTTAAATTGGATTTGATTTTAATGAAGGCCTCCTATGTTTTCTTACTTTTCTCTGTCAAGATGTCACTGTGTCAGTGGTGAAAGAGAGTAAAAAAAAACCTGTCATTTCTGGCACTGACTGGTACCATAGTGAGCATCTGTATGGTAGAGTAAAAGTCAAGAAGTTGTAGGTCTGGTCACAGTCACTTGTGCAGGTCAAGGCAGTTCCTAAAGTAGAGGCTGCTAGATCAAGTCAAACTGGGTCGATTCAATCCTACCAACTACAAATTGAGAGAGGAGAAAAATCACACACACCACACACAGACAATAAGGCAATGTTAATATTAATAAATAGCACCATGATGGAAGGAAGGACTTCCATAACGGGCGACCACATCTCTATCTAACCCACTTCAAACCCTACACCCATGCTCCTCTGAAACCCTAGGGATGTATAATAATGTATGATCATGAGTTATTTTCTATTTTAGTTTTTACTTTAGTTTTAGACTTAATTAGCCTAGGCTATAGGCCCTAATTAATTTCTGGAGGTATGCATGATTGACGAACCAGTGTTCATACCTACTGCTCTAAGCAGTAATTGGGAATTGAGGTTTACCAAGAACTTAAAACGAATGGAATCACCACTTCTCTTCCCAAGTGTCTCAGTGTGCCAAGTTGAAGGCAAGTAAACGCGATGAACTGGGGTCAACTCGGTGCTGACTTCCGTCTTTCTCAAAAAAGTTTTAGAGTGGAGAACTACTCTGTGGGTGGGAATGAGCACATGGGAAATGGAGAAAGGAAAAATGAAAGAGAATCTGTCAGACTTTGGATTTGAGAGGGAGTGTTTTTTAATAGCATATATAGTCAAACAATATTTTATTACTTATTTTTCTAATACATTGAGTAAATACCTGTGGGCCTAAAATGTAGATGGCTGGGTTACAGTACTTAGGAGAAAAATGCAAAGAATAGGGTTAGCCCACTTTTGTGCTTAAAGCAAACAACTGTTTAGCCCCAGAATTATGTTTTTAAATGATTGTTGTTGTTTTTGCAGAAAAGGGAGTGGGAATTGACTTTGCATTTTTCAATGTTGTGAATAATGTATCAAAAGGAGAAGCGGAAACGAGACTGTTAAAGGCAAAGAAACTGCGTCTGATCAAAGCAATATATTGTAAATTTTACATCCCTTGGAACACTATGAGGTCATTCAAGAGATGAGCTCCTTCAACACTGCCTGAAACTTGAAACGCCAATCTGGGCCTGGTGAAACTAGTGAAAGGGACTGGTCCCAGCAGAAAGACGGATCTACTCGTCCCCAGTCCTCACTTGGGAATTGAACATAGGTCTTCGTGGCAAGTATTGTTACCAGCTGGATAGAGGGACGACTGACTTCGCCTCGTGTTGGTCAGGAATTACGCTTCTATTTGCACTTTATTGGGTCTTGTGGGAGGGGCTATTATTGATAATGACATCTGGATAAATGGACAATCGTCTGCCACACTCCTCCCCAGCTGTAAGTGTGTGAAAGAATTGTGAGGAAATGTGTCAGCTGTAGCGTCGGTCTAGTGGTTAGGCTGCCGGACTCGTGATCGGAAGGTTGCGGGTTGGAATCCCAACTCGGGCCCGACGTGTCCTTGGGAAAGGCATTTTACACAAATTTTCCTCATTTCACCCAGGTGTAAATGGGTACCCGGCTATAGACAGCGAATGATCTTGTCCGTATGTTAATGCTTTAGGGCCTGTAAAATGGCAGCTTGCACTGAATGCTTTTCAGGAAGTTGAGAAGGTTTCTGAATGGTTTGGTCTGCTGGGGTAATAATTGATTGTAAAGCGCATAGAGCCTGCTTTCAAGCAGAGATATGGGCTGTATAAATGCAATCTATTATTATTATTATTAGAAGTGGCTTAGTATTGGTCCTCAAGATAGATGAATGGGAATGATGACCAGGATTTATTACTTTGTTCACAGCATTAGGGGACGATGATTTTAATCAATGTGGCGAGTGAAAAGAGACTCGAGTGGTTGTCTTCTACTAGGCAGATTTTTGTGGTTAGTGGCTCGAACATCTTTGCAAGCCCTTAGAGACCCTCCCAAAAACACACATGCAGCACAATTTTACTTCTGATCTCAGTTTAGACGAGGGAATAGCTTATGCATTTTTCAGAACCTTCATTATCATTACTTTTTTATCTCAACTGAGCTTTGAAAATCTAATTCACTCTGATCAGAGCCATTGTCATTCCGCGCTAAATTAACTTTTTATTCTTGCAAATTGTTGGTTTGAGATCTCTCAACTCTAGTACTCTACTGTACTGTTTGAAAGGGGTGATGTTATCAATTCCATTGTAGTTTTATTAATTCTAGAAATTCTGAATGTAATTTTTTTTTTCTTCAAATTTCAGGTTGACTCTTTTCATAGGGTGTCAAGACCAACAGCCATTGTGGCTGTTACAGACTTTTTATACCGGGGAGGAATCTCCATCTGCATCAGCCATGACTGGCGGATTTTCAAAGGTCTACGAGCAGTGGCTGAAGAACTCAAACAGTAATGACAAAGAAGACAGTGACGAGGACGCAAATATGGAAATGTCTTATGAAGACCCAGAGGGTATAGCGGACTTGATGGATAGCGACACTACTGAGGATGAGGATGGGGGGAGCCCCATAATTCAGACTCCATTTTTCAAACCTCAGTGGAGAGAGAAATCTACTGGGCTTGTTTCTGACTCTGCGCCAATTCTAGTTGATGACGACGATGAAATATTTCCGAGCGAGAAGCAACAGTTTGAGGAAGAGCCTCCAGTCCTCGAACCTGTATCCAAACCCAGCACCAATTTGAAATCTTCTGGATCGCAGCATTCTTGCTTGGATACCCAGCTTTCGGTAAGAAATTACAGTCGAGAGAATTTAATACGGTCCAGGTCCTCTGAGAAAAAGACAATGAAGACCTACAGTAGCAGCAAAGGGAAAGTTGTAGGGGATCCTCAAGATTTGAATGACTGTTTGATCAAGTCGAAGGAAACTGGTAACATCTTTGACAAATTCACTCCATTCCCGGAAAGAGTAGAGGATGACCCTCCTCCTCTCATTCCCAGCCCAGAAGCGCTTCGTCTGCATTCAGAATCTCCGAGCGGAGCTGACCAATCAGCCTCTATTTCTGATCGTAAGCATCCTGGCTGCAGTCCTGACTTCTGTGCTATGGAGGCAGACTCCACCTCGGAAATCTCAGGAGGCTCTGCGTCCAATTGTGTCCGCAACAAAAACTCTAGTTTGACAGATATGGCTGTTGAGTGTGATAGCACGTGTATGCTGGGGGGTTCCCCCGCCATTGTTTCTCCTGCATCGGTGTCAAACGGAGATTCAGAAGTCCGTGATCAAGGTGGAGGCGTGGATGGTGATGCAGGCTCGCCAGCTGAATTGGCTCGAGGCACTGCCTATGCAGGGGATCTCATTCGTTCAGATCCTGTGGTTTCGTTGGAGACAGAGGATATCTGTTGTGGTCAAGATCAGCCACAAGTGAGCAGGCACATGAGGGTGAGCACCCTCCCACTCCTCCCTGGTTGTCCTGGGATTAACGTTTCCGCCAACACAACTTCCTCATGTCCCACTGTGTCAGTGTTGTCTCCAGCTCAAACTGCCTGCGAGTCGCATCGTCCACTGGTCAGTGGGGATACACCCACACAGGATGAACCACCAATCCTGTGCGCAAACCCCGCACCCATCACCTCACAGTCAAGATCATCCATGAAGCGCCATACAATTGACAGCCCGTACACATTTTCTTCATCAGGGAAACGACCTCGTACTTTTCCATCTCCGAAAGGGGAGAACTCTGAGCTCGACATAGACTGCTCAGCTCCTCCCCTTCTCCCCCTCATGTCAGAAACAGTTATCAACCTTACCTCTCCACCGGATAAGCAAGCCAAAAGTGTGTCACGCAAGTCTTCAAAACGAGCCTCCCTAAGTTCTAGGCAAGCCAGGGAACAACGCCACCGTCGTAATACTGTACCCACGGTCGATCTCTCGTCTGATGTAAGTCATTTACCAGAGGAGCTTCAGCAGTTTGTGTTGTCCACGCGGCAGTTATCTGCCCTTCAGAGCTCTGTACACAGCCTCGCTCTCACACTATTGCCTCAACTAAAGGGAGAGGTGAGCTCGATGAGTCCTGAATCCCTCAAATTTGAGCACTTTCTGAGAGACATGGTACAGTCCTTACAGCTGGGCGATGACCTCTCAGGAGAGAGCCAGCCCCCGCTCACACTAACCATCAAATGTGAAAAGGATGCTGGAGGTCATTTTACCAGCAAGGACAAATTTGCAGACCCCACGGCAGCACGATTATCAGACCCACCGAGAGTCTACAGCAGCAACTTCTCACCTCATCCTACTGGTTCTAACTACCCTCAAACAGACGAACTCTCCGGCTATTCACTCGCGTCTGCTTGCAGCAAGCGGCAGACAAGACAGTGCACCCTCAGGGAAGACCCCATAGCTTCTGAAGTGATTCCTCAATTTTCACAGCTAGATTTGAGGACTGGAGAGGGAGACGAATCTCGGAAGTTGAGGCCCCTGAGAGTTTGTGTTCAAAGAACGTCCCACGGGCACCTGCATAAGTTTTGTGTTCTGTGTTGCGACTTGCTGCAGTTACTGCTACCAGAGCTGCCTGTGAGCTTGTGCAATGAGCTCTCGGACAGTCCTTTAGATCTGCTCACCTTTGTGGACAATGTTGTTGCCTCCAACCAAAGGGAGAGAAGAAAACATTTGCTGTGATTCTGTGCCACCTCATCAACCTGTCCCTCCACGGGACATTCCACAGTCAGTGAGGCCCTGTTTGTTTTTTATGCTCACGTTCATGCTCTCCTATCTCAGCCCCTTTTAGGGTTGTTTCACTCCTCCCTCCCATGGTTCCACCGCAAAGCAAAAGTTTTATTTTTTAAGACAATAACTATATGAAACCATACATTTCTGGTCATGAACGATGATTAGATTGTGAATTATTGAAAGGCATTTATCAATCCAATCAAGTTTTGCCTGCCATCTCAGCCACTCCTCAGCAAGGGTATCCACCAGCGGAGAGATCGTTCATCTCTTTCTTTGCTTCATCAAGAAACGAAAAGACAAGTGAAGAAAGCTGCTGTGCTGTTTATTCAATCTGTTCACAGGTTCCCAATATTACAGTTTTTTGTTTTGTGGGCACCAATCTGTAAAGTCAGTATTTGGTGTAATACCTGACTTTTTAAGATTCACGTCATAATTCTCTCCAGTCGTGAAGAGTGTCATTCAGATTGTTAACCATACTTTGAAAAGTTAATGACTTTTATGCAGTTGCCTTTGGTGTGGAGGTGTTGATCAGTGAGTTTGTTAGCTGCTCTGGGAGATTCTTCTCATCTCAACGACTGTGATCATTGACAGTTCTTTCTTCTTGTCGGGATGCGTTCACTCATTGACTCTCACACAACATGCAATTTTGCTCTGTGTTCTCTTTTGTGATTGTGTATACTTTGAGTGTATTCTTAATACACATAGCCTATGTTTGATAATACTGAATAGTCGTTTTTAAAAAAAAAAAAGAATAATACTATAATAGACATTTTTTATTTTCAAAAGGGGTTTGGGAGATGGTGCACAATTTCAATGTCAGTCATAATCTTGTGTGATTATGGGGAATTATACATTCTATTTTAAATCCTATTGCCAAAAACAAATCATAGCCTATTTTTATAAACTTAATGTCTTTGGTTTTGAGAGGATTGATGTGTACTTTTGCATACGGTACCGTTCTAGAATACTTAGTAGGCCTCTCTGTTCATCAGATTATTATTTGTTACTCTGGTCCTAGTATAAGAAATTAATAAAGTTGGTAAGATGATAAAAACAGTGAGACTCTCCGGTTTTTATCTTGAAAATGAAGCAGATTTAGGAACATTAATGATCATTCTAGTGATGGTAGATTGAAGTTATTTATAATTCATTGGCTACTCTATTATAGAAGGAAGTTGAATGTTCAAAATTGAGGCCCTCGAACCTGTTGGTTTATTTGTTACGCTGGTATGGTATTGTATCCATTTGGAAGCATAGTTGTTCAGGGGTGATTATTTTGGCACCGTACTTGAGTTGTTGATGATATCATGAATTGATTTTATGGCATATATCGAGACCTCTTATTGAAAACATTGAAAGAAAAAAAAAACGCATAATTTTTTTTTATTGCTTGACTTGAAGGTATTACTTTACACTTTACTATTCTGACCAAATCATCATTCATTAAAATTTAAAATTAGCATGTAATGGGCAAATCAAAATCAGTACATTTTGAAAGATTAAGTGTAGTTTGGCAAGATGGCAATTTATCTTAGTCTTTGTCTGATTTTCAGAAGGAATAGTTAAGTCCGGTGCTCTGTATTTATGCTAGAAAAACCCAGGGTTAATTTTATTGAGGCAGCAGGTTTGCACCCCTTATGAGAAAACCCACTGGGGCAGCTCTGTTTTGCACTCAGTTAACCTCTGGCATGGATGTATTCAACAAACTGCGCAGTACAATTTTTTTTTATGGTAGTGATTTTCTAGAGTTTTTCTCTTTTCTTCTTAAACAGAAAAATGGAGAAGAGGTGGGTTTTTTTAAAATTCAATTTCATGATTTTCGAGGGTTTTCTCTTCTTTTCTTGAGCGGAAAAATTTAGAAGAGGTGTGAGGGATTTCTTGTTATAAGCCTACTACCATTGCACAATGTAATGTCATCATAATCATACATGTGTCTATGTGTTGTCTCTTAGTCATGATGGTATTGATTTGTCAAACATCACTCTATGAGACATGAGAGATAATGACTGCTGGGAAGTGTGGGGCAAGTCTGTCGTTTTACATTGATCCAGCAGCACTGGCAGCAGCTACTCTTAAAAACAGTTATCTTCTGTGCAGCTCTCTCTCTTTTATCTCTTTTTTTCCCCTCTTTCTCTCCCTCCTTTCTATGTCCCTTTCTTTCCCCTCTTTGTTTTCTCTTTCTCTCTCCCCTTTCTTTGTCCCTTTCTTTCTCTTTTTCCCTTCTCTCTCTCTCTCTTTTCTTTTTTTTCTCTCTCCTTTCTCTGTTCCCTTTCTTTCCTTCTATTCTCTCGCTCTCTGTTTCTCTTTCTCCCTCTTTCCTCCACATCAATAATAATATCCTCTATATATTCATTTGTGCCTTGCCAATGTCACTATATGCCTCTCCTTCTCTTGTAAACCTGTAAATGTCGGCACTCATGATTTCTGTTTTGTCATTTTATCAAACTCCTTTAAATTATTGTGATGCTGTTGTTAGTTTCAATCATTGTAGGGAAAATACATTGAGAACAATGCTGGTATGACATCAGTTCTATTTTTATATCTTTGAAAAAGTTGCCACCAAATGTACTGTTCTTTGTTTGTTTAAGATCTGAATATATAATGTTTTGTGTTCTTTGACCAATGTTGGCCTCGTGTTTACAAAATTGTATGTTCAAGATATATGGGTTGATTCATTTGTCTCTGATAAAGTTTTTCACAATTTGGGTCAAGATGAAGATTCTTCAGCAGAAAGATTTTTGTTTTAACAGAGAAAGCAAACTTTTCTTCCAAGGGCTGGGATCATGGAGGCTGAATTTCATGAAATTGCTGTGTAATATGTTGATGAATTTAATTTGAATGGCTGGCTTTGTTTTCCCTGCTTGTTTTTCTAGTCATGTGGCCATGGTGCTATGGCAGAAGATACAATCAATCAAAGAAACCCCAAAAATATTAGGGATATCAATATCAACATGATATTTTGGTGTTTGCTTAATGTTGCATATAATTGTCCCTGTGCCTGTGAAAGTTTGTGTGGAAATTAATGTCTCTCAAAATGCACAATCAGACTGTTGTCATGGGTGAGATTGAATCAAATACAGTGGAGTCTGCTTAAGGTGACATCAAATGGGACACAACAAAATTTAGTCACCCCGTCCGAAGTGGGGGGGGGGGGGGGGAAACAAATATGGATGTAACCATGTAAATAGACGGGAAATGGCCGTGACCTCATTAACTGGAATGTCACCGTATCTGAGGTCACCTTATTAAGCAGACTCCACAGTAGCAGTTAAATATATGTGAGGTACCAGGGATTTTCAGTTGGAAATTAGGCTGTTTCATTTTTCTGGTAAATTAGATTGTTGTAGTAGAGTTGGATTTCTGTCCACGTTTTTACTGTTGTGCTAAATCTTGCTGAAGTAACCCATAAAATTGCTTTTGTTGTATTGTATAGGATCTTTAAGGAGTACTCATCAGCAAATTTCGTGAAATAGATAAGAAATATCTACTGCTTGAATTATTATTGTCATGAAGCTCATTTTCATTGTTAACTGCTCTAATTTAAAAAAATTTAATTTAACCGACTTTCTCAAAACTAGTTATGTTAGGGTGTCTTTGATAAGATTTCTGCTTCCGATGATCCTTTTTAAACTGAAAAATCAGGTAGTGGAGAAAGAGCTTGCTTTCACTTTCTGACATAAAAATCTGTGTATACATGTATTTTCAAAATTCAACTTCTGACTGAAAATCCCTTGTTGCATCACAAATTAAGGGAGATGTGAGCCATGTTAAAGAATAAAATGCAATCTTTTTGTTAGTTTTAAATTGATGCCTGGATGAAATTGTTTTGCTCTCCAAAATGATATAATTTTAAAAAGAAAATGCTATACTATAAGTGTAATGATTTATTATGTCCAGGGTCCCCACTGGGTCGGGAAATCAGGGAAAAGGTCGGGTATTTTGTGATGGGTCTTGAAGTCGGGAAAACAAAATATCTTAAAATTTGAATGATGTAATCAACTGGTGGCAAAGAATTCCAAGTATTAAAGGTATGATAAATTATAAATCATAAGCATTTTGTTGTAATTGTAATTCTATTTTGCAAGTCTTTACATTTTTACTAAACATTACAATGATTACTATTCAATTACAGAAATATGCCAAACTTTACATCTGACTTGAATCTGTTTCGAATCTATCCTTTTATGACTTTTTTTTACGCACGGTGGCTTTATTTTCTCTGCGAATAGGTGTCTTGAAAAAGTTTTCAAGGCTTGGATGGGGACCCTGTATGTCACTACTGTGCTGTGTTACTGCACATTCCATCATAGATTGAATGCTTTGTCATTGTCAACAGAGTGTAAACTTCTATGTAGCTATTATTGTTATTGCTACTTTTTTTTTTTGGTCACGACCTCTCTTCTATCTATCCTTCTTTTTTTTTTACCCTTTCATCCGTATTAAAATTTTTCCATAATTTGTCCTCAATGTTTCTCACTCCTCACTTTCCATTCCTCTCTATTTATCTGATTCTTTCGCTCTTCTCCTTCTCCCCCTTTTTTATGTCTTTGTCCTCCCCTTTAAACAAACAGGGTCCTTATTGTTTTTACTTGGTCTTGATACCTCATCCCCTTCTCATAGACAGTTGATATGTTATTCTTCTTTCTTCGCTCCCTTTATTCTCCCACCTGGCCTTTTCCTCCTTTGTAAAGCAATTCTTGTCATTTATTGCCATTTCATTCCCTTTTCAGTAGTACCTTTTTAAAATTATCATTCTGTGATGGCATCGGCATAGGAAGTACAAGGACTTGATGAAAATAACTTTGTTTAGACTCTGTGTTGGGATTTTTATTTTTTTTATCTGATCTCTAAGGCTTTTGATGAAGCGGATGCAAGTTTGTAAGATTTTCAAGTAGGGCCTATCTCTTGTACATTCTGTTGTTGTTTGTTTAAACTACATGCAAACCAAAAACAAAGAAACAACATTTGGAATTTAAATTATTTTTTTAAATTTGTCTCAAAGCTTTTTTTTTTTTTCTTTGCTACGACTTGGGTGTTTTGTCTTCTAAAAAGAGTAGATATTGATGAGCACATTGATTATATTCATGGAGATCTGGTCATTGCTCGTAGGATACTAGATAAATAGTCCAGTTACTTACTCAGTATTATGCTAGCAAAACCCAGGGTTGTTTTTTATTGAAATGCATAATTTAGGCAGCAGATCTGCCCCCTTTCTGGGAAATCCCAGTTTTTTTCTATTTCAATTGAGTATGCGGCAGCTCTTTTGAATGAGGGTATAGAGGGTTTCAAATGCAGTAAATTGGTTACTTACAGGCCTTTTTTTACCTTCTTGCCCTTGTTCCTTTTTCCTATCCTATCACATTCCTTGCTCTAGCGGAGAGGAATTTCTTTGGAAATTCAATTTTGCACGTGTTCACAACTAGTTTTTTGTCGATCATTCTCTTCTATTTTGCATTCAAGGTGTAGAATTTCTGTGTTGTTGTTTATCATCATGTATGTATTGTGAACGATTCCATTGTCATTCTGTTTTGATAGTCAAATATGTGTGCATTGCCTTTTTTGTGTGGAAATGACAACTATTGGTGTGTGTGCGTTGGCATGATATTGTGCACCTCCAACGAGTGCTGAAATTGAGAATAAAAGATTGATGAAAGCAGTGTGATCATAATCTCATTGAAGTTGTGAAGTTTTCAATAGTCGTGTTAAACTGTTGGCCATATCTGCAGCCATATGCTGGTGTGGAAGTCAAGGGTTGGGTCCTAGTTGTTATTTGAATTTGATGCCCTGTTTTTTTTCACTCTTATTGTCTTGGTTCCTTTTCAAAATGTTGAACTCCAGGTTTTGTTGCAAGATATGGGTGACAAGGGTTAATGTTCCTTCTAGAATATAAGAGAAAAGCTTTGATTTCTTGTCTTTTGCATTAATCGGGGACCGGTACAGAATATTTTTGCCCTGCAAGTGCAAGGCTAATACCGATGTCCAAACTGCAACAAGCATGGTGTGTTTTATATAAAGAGAAAATTATTTTACTGAAGATGCACACAAGCAAAGTTGTGGCTAGCCTAGATTTTCCTCTTAGTCCGGGCTACAGTGTTCCATGGTCGATTTTTATCAGGCCCGTAAAAAAAAGACATTGATCAGTCAGCCTTGCTGCAATTTTTGTCTTAATAAAATAACTCATTCCCCAACTCAGTAGACCTACGTCAGCTGGAAAACAAAATAAACCAGAGTTATTTTTATGCAGTGCATTGAGGCAGCAGTTTTGCCGCTCTTTGTAAGGAATGGGAAAACTCAGGGGGGGGGGGGGGGGGTTTAGAGGAGGTAAGCTATTCTTTGGTGTTAGGGACAGCTCTATTGATGTTACACATGTAGAACTGAGAAGTTAGAAATGTATAAATTTGCAGGAGAATGAAAACAAATGTGTAGTTACGCAACATAATATATTTCTATGTCAAGTATCAGTCTCTTTCCTCTTTCAAAGACCCCAGTGCTACATGTAGTAAGTTGAATTTGTTAACCTCAGCTTAGAATTCCAGTCAGCTTCATGCTAACAACGTCAGTTTCCATTTCAGTGTAGCTTTTCCCCTGTTTTTGCATTTACTTCAGGTAGGATCATAACACAGCTGTTGCACCTATTGTCTTGGTCCATTTTATAGCATTTAACTAATTTATGCCAATTACCAGTATGCAAAAAGCTGTCATAAATTCTAGCGAGTGTAGTACGGAAACCCAGTTTGTTATTAATCAACGAAGCATTGGAATTTGTTGTAACTTTACCAGTATGAAATGTGAAAAGGGCTTGGAGTTAGAGCAAGATAATGAGAGATTACAAAACAGATCTAATAGCAGTAATGGAGTAAATTTTTAACTCAGGGACTGTATATTCAATTCTATGCTTTTACAGTACACAAGTATGCAAGTCTCCATGGTTATGGCAAATTTGACCTCGAAATCACATTTTCACCGCATTTATGTTGCTGATGATACAATACTACGAATATGAAGTGAATATTTAGTACCGGTACCTCAAATTTTAGTCAGGCTGATGTAAAGAATATACATAAATTTGCATAAGGGTTTGTTTTGCTTGGGTTTGGATTCACAAATTGTCTAGTCATCCTTGCACTCACTTACACTGGATCAGTAACAGTAGACACTATATGATGAAGGTTGGCCTAAGTGCAGAATAAAAAATACAGTGGATGCTGCTTAAACCGAAAGGCTCTAATCCGAAAATCGCGATAATCCGTAAGAAAACGAAATCCCCGTT
>JAUKPP010306971.1:0-19067 GCA_032273245.1 Phyllaplysia taylori
GGTCGAAGTAGCCCGTCTCTTAAATGACCTTACAGTGTTGCAGGGGATGTAAAACTGGTAACCAAACCAAACCAAATAACTTTAAAATGGTAAGCAATAAAGACAAACGTTTTTTTGCACACCATTGACTGTCTGTTTACGTTTTGTTGGGGCTACTTTATAAAATTATGTGATAAGAGAGGGTGTTTAAAAAAGGAGTTGGCGCAACAATGCCCGTGTTAGGCCATGGCGCCAAATCAGCTCACTGGTATTCCAAAGAGAATCAGTGCTAGGAACCATCGTAAGGAAATAAAAAGTTTGTTAAAATTGTTTTTCCAAAAGGGATGTCTACCAAGCTGCGGCTTCAAGACTTACGAAAACGAAAATTGTTCTTTCTTTCTTTCCTTCATTCTAGCTCTGCCTCGTTTCAACTGTTGCTTAAATCATCTGTTGTGTCTATGCATACACTAATCTATTTTAAATTTCTACTTTTTACTGTATCCGACAGTTTTGCTTTAGACTAATTAACAGTAACAATATTTACTGCCATGAAAAATGAATCATTCCAATAGTCTCACCATTTGAATTGACAGTAATGCTTTCATATTTGCCATAAACGTTCATAATTCAGGTAAAAAAAAGGAAAAAATCATAATTTATGTAATCTCTTTATCTGATTGAAACTCTTAATTGTATCTTGAACAGAGTTCATGTGCGGCGCACAGACAAAATCAACCTAGAAGCAGCGTTTCACTCCATCGAGGAGTACATGGGACATGTGAGAGAATACTACGACCAGCTGTCCCGCACACAGAATGTGACGCAGCGACGGGTCTACCTGGCTACAGATGACTCCGGGCTACTGAAAGAAGCCAAAGAGAAGTAAGTGATTTCAGATGGTGGAACCTTTTTACTATGATTAATGTATCACTCGTAGATAGGGAAAACTTGCGTCTGTGGTGTGATAGTTAGGCTCTCCGCCTGTCATGCGGAAAACTCTAGTTCGATCCCATGTGTGCGCAATTTCCCTTTTTCTTCTGAGGTTCATCCCTCTCATCCCAGGATTGGCCCTGTATCGTGCCTCTTGAATGACCTTACAGTGTTACAAAAAGGCATATGTATATATATAAATATATAACCTAAACCAGCAAAAACCCCAGTTCTGTTACAAAATATAGTTCACCAAAGCTTTAGAAGTATTAATTTAAGCTTGTGCATACTCAGCACTGAATTGAGTAACTTTGTATAAGAAACAAAGAATACTATAGTTAAATGACAAGAGGATGGGAAATCTTTTTAAGAGAGAAACATGTCTGCCAGGTTTCAAAGATCTTGTAGGTATTTTTGCAAATACAGAAGTCTACGTCTAAGGTCCCACTGCTTTTAGTCCCAGTTCGTATAAGGTGAAACACTTTGAAGATAACAGAATTTTTACCATGTAAAGTCACCCCTAAGGTCCCGCTTTGAAAGGACTAAACAGAAAATTTGGTGCATGCGCTATCACTGTTCACATTACTGTCCATAACGTAACAGAATTTTTACCATGTAAAGTCACCCCTAACGTCCCGCTTTGAAAGGACTTAAACAGAAAACCTGGTGCACGCGCTATCATTTTTCACATACTGTCCATTACGTAAGCAGTCATCCACTCTCATTTTGAATATTATTGTCAAATCTCTGTTTTTAAGATGGATGGGGGGTGGAGTAGGCTACAACGTCTGCCCCGACGGGATCACACCAGGGTGTAAACTTTAATGTTCCACGCCAAGTTTTTCAGTCTCCCCTTGATGGTTCAGCTAGGGTCCCGTTCACCTAAAGTCCCATAATTTCATTGCTCCCAAGCACCGGGACCTTAGGCGTATACTACTGTATATCAGTCAGTTTTCTTCTATTAACCGAAGCATGTATGCAGTTGTTGCATGAAGCAATAGAATCATAGATAGGGGTGTTTCTACTATGTATTATCTGGACATGATTCACCTCTTTCCACATTTTTAACTATTCCATAGTTCACCAAATGCTGTAATTATATTTGTATGATTCTCTGAACACGTACCACTCTTTTTAATTGTAAACTTATGTATTTAGAGAAATACACCTACTACATTATATAATGTATTATAATTAGTGAGCGTATGAGTGAATGATTCCTATGAGAATGAAAATGCATTATGTATGACTATATTCTCGATGTAAAACGTCTAGAGCCCAACACGGGGATTGGGTGCTATGTAAATCTACTCATTATTATTATTATTATTGTTATTGTTATTATAGATTATAGCCTACTCTATATTATACTACAATATTTTGCTCCGTTATTAGTATTTTATTAGGACTTATCTGTTCATATGGCAATCCTTTTTGTTTTTCTTTAGATATCCTGATTACAAGTTCATCAGTGACAATCTCATATCAAAGTCTGCCTCTCTGGGCACACGATATACCGACAGCTCACTCCGCGGGATCATTATAGACATCTACCTCTTGTCCAGGTCGGACTTCCTGGTCTGCACGTTTTCTTCACAAGTGAGTAACCAACCAGTTCCTTTTGATTAATCCGAGTGGGTTGCTGACTTTTGTGCGTGCTTGTTAGTGAGTGTGTGTGTGTGTGGGTGCGTGTGTGTGAGCGTCGTGGTGGTGTGTGTGCAGGTACCCGCAACTTGTTGATAGTCTTCGTGTTGCATGTTCAATCTAACAATGTTTCTGTTCCCTTTAAGTCCAGGTGAAGTGCTATTTCAGAATGTTTGTAATCAAATATGTCCGAGTAGGTATGTCACTAAAAGCCTGATTTCAGAATGTTTATATTATTCTTAATTGTAATCCTCGAACTGAGTTGCCACCACCGGCGCTGTGGTGTAATGGTTAGGCCCTTCGCCTGTCATGCGGAAGACCACGGTTTGATCCCCGATCGCGGACGATCTGGGGGTTTTTTCTGCTGAGATTTTTCCCCTCTCAGCCTGGGTTGGCCCTGACAGGCAGGGTCAAAGTAGCCCGTCTCTAATTTGCTGGATTTTCATTCGTCAGTTAGTGTTAAACAACCGACAATGCATCTCGTCTAAATTGCTAACACGAAGCAGACAATAGGGAATTGAATAAAGGTAAACATATTATTGTTATTGTGTATAATTTAACATGTTAAAAACTTCGTTTATTTAAATTATTAAATAACATAAGGATTTGTTGCATATAAAGTAAGCCATTTAATTTCAATATCCCTCAAAATGGATAATTAGATTATTAAATTTTTGTGTCATTCTCAATCTCGGCAACTATTGCTTGTCATCGTGAAACAATCATCTACGTCTGTCTTGTAAATAAAAAACTGCTAGAAATAAGTGTATATTATGTTGGAGCAGTTACCTTGCTGGAAGTCCCTTTCAGAATGTGTATATTTCAGTATGTCCAAGCGGGTATGACTATGTAACTTCCTTTCCAGAATATTTAAAATTTAAATTATGTCCATGCAGGTATGTCGGGTAGCATACGAGATCATGCAGACACTGCATGGCGACGCGTCAGAGAAGTTCCGCTCCCTGGACGACGTCTTCTATTATGGAGGTCAAAACGCCCATGATCTCAGAGTGTTGGAGAATCATCCTGGGGATGGGGATGGCTTGATTGACATCAAGGTGAGTGCACACAGATAGAAACGTTATCATATATAATAATAGATTGCATTTATATAGTGCTTTGGAACAGTTCTGGTCGCCGAAATGACCTTATAAAGTTGATGGAGCCCTAAAACCCTAACCAAACAAACAAATAAAAAGGTACTTATTTATTGAGACACCAGCTATTTTGCTGTTTTAGCCGTGTTACAAGGGATGTAGAAGCAAAACCAGACCAAACTAAAGCAAGCCTGTTCTGTGTCTTTATCTCTTCTTCCTCTCTCTTTAGGTTGGTGACGCTGTCGGTATTGCTGGCAATCACTGGGACGGTTTCTCAAAAGGCACGAATCGTAGGACAAGCTCCAACGGCCTCTACCCATCCTACAAGGTGGAGAACACGGTGATAGCTGTGAAGATGCCCACCTACCCAGAGGTGCCACTGGACATCAGCTGACCATAGGTGACCGGTGGTCAGTTTGGGTCAGGGATGCCAGGGTCTCACATCATATTATGTTGCTGTACTTGCCTTGTGTGTGCGTGTGTGAGAGGAGGTACCGATTATCTGGATAAATCTATAAATCCAGATTTCTGAACTATCCCTGTGTCCATCCTAAGCAATTCAATAGCTTATCAGGGCAGAATAAGTGGATTTCCAGAATAATCCAAAAATCCAGATTTCTGAATTATCCTTGTGTCCATCTTTAGCAATCACATTGCTTCAATTCATGGCAGAATAACTGGATTTCCAAATTAATCCAGAAATGCAGATTTCTGAATTACCCTTGTGTCCATGTTAAGTAATCACATTGCTTTTATTCATGGCAGAATATCTGGATTTCCAAATTAATCCAGAAATATCGATTTATTAACCCTCTTTGTGTCCATCCTAAGGTATTGAACAGCTACTGCTGAGGGCAGAATAACTGGATTTTTAGATTAATCCAGAAATCCAGATTTCTAAACCTTCTGTGTGTTCATCCTAAACATTTCAATAGTTTTTATGCATGGTAGAATATCTGAATATCTGGATGGTTTTGTTTGTCCAATTGGTGGCACCTCTATAATGTATGCATGTTTGTTTGCTAGACATGACAATAGATGGTTTCGGTAAGGAATAGAGTGAGTTATTTATAGAGGCGTCAGCCTTGGCTGTTTTAGCCTTGATGGCTTCAGAAAGGTTCTATTTCTTCATCTCATTTTTTCTCGTATGGTGAACCAGTAAGTTGGAAACTAGTAAATTTGTTAGAAGTTATTTATTTATAGAGGCACCAGCTTCGTTTGCTGTTTTGGTCTCTTAGCGGGATTGATACAATGATTAAGTTAGAAAGATATTACAGATTTGGCTAAATGTATTACAATTTTACCACATCTCCATTCTTCGCAGAAAGGGAAGAAGAACCTTTTTATCTTTACTTAGCCGTGAGTTATTTGTTAATAGACGCGCCAGCTCATGTTACTCTTTTAGCCTGTAACTTTTCAGTCAAGAAGACCTCAAAATATACATAATGTAATTATGTAGCTGCATCAAGGCCCTAAACGATCGCTGCAGATCCACAAACATGATAATGTTGCACAGAACAGCGTTAAGGACTGTAAATAAAATGATAGGCCTATCAGGAAATACAAGTAAGCCTATATGGAAATAGTGATTTCGTCCATATATATTTTGTTAGATTCGGATGTTTTCAGAAATGACAACTGCACATAGTGTGATAGTCCGGATTGAAGAATTTTTTAGATGGTTTAAATTTTTTAATTTTTTTTATAGAGGTGTCAAGTTTTTTTTCGATGTTTTAGCCATCAGATGGAAATTTTCAAAACTTTCATGAAGGAATAGAACAATTCTGTAGTGGTGAAGTTGTCACTCGTGTTTTTGCAGAAGGGCAAATTGTTCCCTTTAGCTTTGTACTGTTTGTCCTCGTGTGGAACGACAAGGGAAATGTTCATGAATGCTGTTTTTGCAAAAGGGCGAAAAGTCCACTTTAATCTTTGTATTGTTCGTCCCTTTGTAGAAGTACAAGTTAAATGTTTCTGCATGCTTTTTTGCGAAAAGGCGAATAGTCCGCTGTAATGTTCGAACTATTCGTCCCTTCGTGAAATGATGAGTGAAATGTTCATGTATGCTATATTGAAGATATCCATGAAAAAAATTACATGTGATATATATAATACCTATATATTTATAAACAATGGTTTTAAGCTTATCATTATGAGGATTGATGATGTATCCCCATCTGTTTGATCACAGCCCTCCGATGTCGGATTGTCCTTATAATTTTATTGTGCTTTATTTGAGGCTTTTATGTTATGCAATTGAGAGTGATTTATTGCCATACACCAAGTCCCAACTTTTAAATTTAAAATGTATATACATTTTCAGTAGTGAGTTGGAGCAATTTGCTGTTTTTAGCAAAGGGGTGTATAATGCAAAGAATACAGTGGAGTATTCGCCCCTTTGCAATACAACCCACAAATTGTAGGATGTAAGAGGCTATAAGTGTTTGAGAGGAGACAGAGAAAAGAGGTTGCTGCTCAGTAGACACAGTGTCAGAAGTCCAAATCGTGGGTTTTTATCAACGTATACATAGAGACAGCAACACCAAGAAATGTATGTTTTATTAATACATTTTATGATTTAAAAAAGAACAAATGGTTGCCTTGCATAGGAACGATGTATATCCAAACAGTGGATTTTACAAGTAAAGCAAAAGTGTGGTTCAATTTCAGGCAATTGTCATGGAAGGTACTTCAATCATGCTATGTAGTAGGCCTAGTGGATAGCAGCAAACATGGCTACTGTTGGCAACTGCTCACCATGGGATGCACATTGTTCACCAGCGGCCGTGGTGTGATGGTTAGGCTGTTCATCTTCTATGCAGAAGATGTGAGTACTGGGTCACAAAAACTACTCGTGGTAAAAACTGTCTGAGACCTAGGAAAAGGCTGATAACTCTGTTCCCCTTGATTTGACGAGCGCCTGATTTCATGTCGATGCAACAAATTTCTCACAAAATTCATTCAAGAAAATGCACTAGAACCCATGTTACCTGTAAATTGAGGTTTTTTGGGGGTCCGTGAAATTCATTGTGCCAACATCTCAGCTTGACAAATATAATATGACATTTGTCACAATACATGTCAAATCTACTTTTTAGCTCTTCGCCTTGCATGCGGGAAGACCCTGGATCTATCCCCGGTAGTGGACGATCTGGGTTTTTTTCTGCTGGGATTTTTTCCCTCTCAGTCTCAGTCCGGGTTGGCCCTGACAGGCAGGGTTGAAGTAGCCCGTCTCTTAAATGACCTTACAGTGTTGCAGGGGATGTAAAACTGGTAGGCAAGCCAAACCAAACCACTTTTTGGACTTCTGACACTGATGCCCAGGTCACAAAGTATTTATCTGTTGCTAACTAGTCATGCCTGGCGGGTGAATAGATTATTTTCTTTCTGTATTAATGTAACATCTAAGAAAGTGAGTGGAGCATAGAAATGACATTTTACTGGTGTGCGTATCACAAGTATAAGTGTGATAGCCATCTGCAGACATTCACTTGCCGTGACAACTAACCCAGGGTGAAGCAATTGCGATGACATTTCATGTTCTGTGACTGACGAGGTAGAATTATTCCAAAGGGTTCTGGCTTTTTAAGCCAGCTGTAAAATCAATTTTACTATTTATTCTACTGCAACTTAATCGTTGTGTATTATTAATTTTTTGTTTGTAGCAATATATGTAGAAATGTTTCCATTTATTTGTGTAGACGCAAAGTTGTTGACAGAAATCTATCAATGTGCAATACGACAGGGTTTTATTCTTTGTGGGCTTTTGAGAAACTGAAAGTCTTGTCACATTTACAATTGATCCTTTTCTTAGACAGGGACTGAAATAATGAAGAGCATTTCAATGCAGGTTTAAAAGAATAAAGTTATGAGATGGAAATTGATATGCAGAAAAGGAGATTAAATTATGGATGTATGTCTGCAGTTTTCATACATTGTGAAACTGAGGAAGCTTTCTGCAGTAACTAACTCATGGTGTGGTGCGGAACTACTTTAGGAGTAGTGCAACCATGTGGAATAAGTTTGAGATAGGAAAATTAATTCCAACTTTCCAGACTTTTCTGCATTCATTGAAATTTTTAAGATGAAATCCACACATCCTTGTTTGAAAATTGCAATAAGACTAAAATGTGGCATTTTGATTGTTCTGTAATTGATTAAGGAAAAAAATTCAGATGATAAAAGTAGCCTACACAATATGGTATTGGTAAATTTATATTGCATTGATGTATTGATTTCTCTTTGAGTTCTTCCTCAATGGAAACCATTGAAAGATAGATGTATTATATTTATATATGTCGTTTGTTTATTTCCTGTGCCAGAGCCATTTACTTCATGTCACACCTTATTTCCTTGATCCCGGACTGCAAGACACTAGTCCTTTTTCAACAGCCAATAGCTTGTGTTACAATATCAGGGTACAACTACAACAATCTTAATACAGGATGTGTTCTCATAGTACTGAGAGACAGATGTCCGAGGTGTAATGGTCAGGCTCTAAATCAGGGTACAACAGTTGAATACAGGATGAGATCTTTAAAGTACTGAGATGTAGTCATGTCATCTTTGTGGTTCTATTGTCAAGCTGAAGCTCTTTCAGAAAGCTCAAAAGAAGAAGTTTGCCACCCATAATTATCCATGTGGCCAAGGGCAAAGATGGAGGGGGAGGTGGGGGGGAGAAAACTGAAAATGGCCCCCCTCTTTTGAAACTGAAAGATCATTCCCCCAAGCATGCAAGGGATGGGAGGAAAACTTACATCATGTTTGAGCAAATTTTACATGAGAGACAAAAAGCTTACTTCAACATCCTGTTTCCATCAGTAATTGTGGTTAAATCTGGTGATAGTTTTGGCTGTCTCAGAGTTAATTCGCAAGATATTTACTTGGGTGATGGATGCCAAAAGAAATTATGATAAAGAGGGTTCTTTTCAGAATTTAATCATCTTAACATTTCAGTCAGTTTGCTGATAAAGCTGCTCTTTCTTTGTCTCTTTTTGTCTGACTGTCATTGTGATTCCCAAAATGTTACTGTTCAGAAATAAGGAAAGAAGAGAGGGTTAATTTACCTTTTTTTTTTTCTTGACCTACTTTTCTTCGCTTAAAATACATATTGTGAGCAACTTATAACCGAAAAGGATCAAATTTTTGTCTGAATTGATTGTCTTAACCGTGGCTGTGGTGTAATGGTTAGGCTCTTTACCTGTCATACGGAAGACCCCGGTTCGATTCCTGGTCGTAGACAATCTGGGTTTTTTTTCTGCTGGGATTTTTTCCCTCTCAGCCCGGGTTGGCCCTCACAGGCAGGGTCGAAGAAGCCCGTCTCTTAAATGACCTTACAGTGTTTGCAGGGGACGTAAAACTGGTAACCAAACCAAACCAAAACTGATTGTCTTACCATTGGCGCAAGGTTTTAGGAAGAACTTCTGTATGCCCCCTGAAAATAATTTGTCTGACAAAGAGTTTTGCATTCAGAGACTTACAGCTATGATGTATAGATTAGAACTTACAGCCTTACCACTTGATATTTTGTCCATCTTGCCCTTACTTTGATGTTACCAACAAGCAAAATGTATGATATGATTTGTTGTGCTAAATGATAAAACCATAGTGAAAGTTAAAGATCTTATTTTGTGGAATCAGCCAAAGCTGAAAAAAGAATTTCACTACTGATGCGAGATATTCACTATTAGAGACAATAGAGGTTTGAAGACGTCATCACAATTATAGAGCCCTTTATAATGATGTATGAATTTCTGTTCTACTGTGTTGCGATGTTTAAATTTTGTTTGTTTCAAGGTACGACAGAGAATTTGGTATTGTTAACACAATGGCCCTCTGGAAACTTCTGCTAATGCCAAATTGCCATTTACAGTTTTTAAATGCAAATTGATTTGATAGCCTATAGGCCTACTTTGATTTTCTACTTTACTGATGTTGTGTGTAATAATGACATTCTTAATGAGTTGATTATTTAAAATGAAAGGCCATGATGATTCTCTAGTCATGTAGACACTGATTTTACCATTGTTATACATATTCTACTGAGTGTTTTTTGTTGTTCTTGTGTTTGTATTGAAGCTTTAGTTTTATCAGTTTTATGGATCTTAGCAAAGGATGTGAAAGTCAGAGCTGTACACCATGTTTTACTAATTATGGATTTAAAAAAAGACCGAAACAATCAGTTGATTGAAGCAGTTTCCTTTCTTATACCAAACCAATTAATTATCTCTGTCGTCGTACAGGAAAACGGACGCAAGAGGTACAATGGGATGTGGTCATTTGTACAGAGATCATCTTGGACAGATGGTCGCTAGGTTGCAGAGTGAGAAGATTTTAGTCGACTTAATCTAGGCTACCGATGCATGAAACACTTTGTAGTCATCCAGCCAGATGGACAAGGAACCCGATTCGTCATCGGGCTTCTCGGGCTAGGCAATTATTAGCGCCAAGAAACTGGATGTGTGAATTTAGGTCAGCACATGTTCGGGCCTATGCACCGAGAGACCACAAGATATGAATTCCCTCAGTATAAAACTGTCTCTTTCTCTATAGTCTCTGAAGCCACTCACCTTAGACTGTATGAACAGCATATTTAAGAAGAGGGAGGGCTTTGTGAAGCAGGGTTTGGTATAGAGTAGGAATATCTAAATAACTATCAGCCAATTGTTTCACAGTTTGAATTTGTTTAGAAATGTGAGGGGTGCTGGCAAAATGAGTTGCTTCTGGCAATCGGTGAACTGAGAAATTGGTCGAAAACCGATACTGGGGCAAACTTTGTCAGTTTTTAACCAATACCATTTTCTTCAAGTTACATATGTCTTTTGTCATTCCATGTAGAGAAAACTTTGGTTTTTAAGGACATTAGCTCAAAATATGTGAAGAAACTTTGACCTGGATTTTCTGAAAACTTTACACTTTTATCTCCCCTCTTTCAATCCTTTATATTTCAAAACTGGTTAACAATATTAAAATAATTTTGTCACAACCTTGTAGGGCTTGAAAAGCCCGTTAATTTGATGTATATATGTCCATATGACTAAAACCGAAAAGTAACTCATTTTGTCAGCAACCCTCACAAATAGTTTTTTTGGCTGTTTTAGCCAGTGATTGTTTTGTAGTATCAAGCCAGTTGAAGACCAATGGCAATAGAGTGGTCTCTACCTAAATGCAAGCCAAATAAATGCACGCTCCTCTCAAATGTACCCTATCATTATGATTATGACGGACTTTTTACCACGTAATTTGTGTATAAATGCACACTCCGCTTACATGCATGTTTTTCAGCCCTTTTGAGCACAGTGCATTTAGGCGGAGACTACTGTATCAACAGGTGGGTTCCCCACAAAATTATTCAATTCTGCCAATGTGTTAAATCCTAATCTTTGTGCAACTTCGCCCTGTGAAATGCAGAAACTTTGTTAAAACAGCCAAGCCTCTTGCCATACAAATTGAATAGATCAATCCCTTACTCTATTTATGCTAGAAAAACCCAGGGTTATTTTTATTGCAGTGCATTTAGGTGCAAATTTGCCCCCACCTCTATGGATGGGTAATCCCGCTGTTGTTACCTTTTTATCCAGTAAGGAACAGATCTATTGTCCCAAAATACCTTGAAATGGTTCTCGGCGCTGAAATAACCTTATAGAGTCAACTGAGCTGTAAAACCCTAACCAAAACAAAAACAGAGAATGAGATAAGATATGCTGATGTCTGAGATACAAATAATCAGAACAATGGAATGAAGAACGGTTGAAATTGTCCAAGACGACCACCAGCTGTAGAAGATAATAATTGATTGTAAAGCGCATAGAGCCTGCTTTCAAGCGGGGATATGCGCTATATAAATGCAGTCATTATTTATTATTTAGATAAAAGTGGTTGCTTTAGACAGGTGTTCGTCTCCGAGAGGAAAAATATCAAGAATAGAAGCAGTTCAGGAATAGATGGAAAGTGGCTGTTTGTACAGACGATGGTCTTAACCAAGTGGTCGGCTTACCAAGTGCGACTGTAGCTGTTTGTCAAAGATATACACTTTGTTTGTCCATGTTACCAAAATATCATGCTCTTGCACATGATGAAAAGTTCAGAAAGATAAAATTATACATTTAAATGTTTATGTCCTGCTTGCCTTTCTCCATGTTTGATGTATCACTTAATTCCATATCAGTGATTATGATAAATTGTCTCTGTACATTATTAATTTGTTATTTATTGAATCATAAATGTATCCATGCTATTTTACGTGATTCCATAATTAATGTTATTAAAGAAAGCAATTGTTGACATGATTTGCTCTATGTGGTAAATGATTGTTTTAACTCTTTATAGGGTGAACACGTACTATCTCTAAGTTGTAATCCATGAATCTGCATTGTGTGACAAGTGCCAACCGAGCTATCCACTCAAAGAATGTGTGACAATGTGTCGTAGCATCTATATCGTTGATTGTTTAGCAAAGAGGCAAATATCCCACTACAGTCCCTGTACTATTCACCCGTATGCAAAACAACCAATGATATGTTGGGGAGGGGAGGAGAGGGACAAAGATGGGAGGAGATAGAGTAGAAAATTGTTTGATATTATACCAGCATTTTGTCACAGATATTGTAGGCTTACACGTACATCATTTGTTCTAGAAGAGAGGTTCATATTTTTGTTAGAGTTTCCCCAATCTCTTAAATGGCCTTAAAATGTTGCAAAGGGCAGAGAACCAGAAAACCAAACCAAACAGTTCAGTCCCATTCTGGGTTATTGTGCTTGAAAAACCTAGGGTTATTTTTATTGTAGTGCACAGAGGCAGCAGATCTGCCCACCTAAATGGAAAAATCTGCTATTTTATATGAGTTTTGGATAGCTCTATTGAAGTCTCATGTATTTTTACACTTGAAGTGATCATAGACACAAAAACTGTAATCCTTTGCATGTGTTTTATGCAGATGTATTTTATGATCCTTTATAATTTTCTTGCTTGCACATAATGAAAGTGTTTTGAAGGAGTGTGAAGCAAAACCATTTTACACCTTCAGTTGTTTTACATTCATAAGTGTTAGCAATTTTGGTTTCATATAATACAAGTAGTTGTTTAACCTATTGAATATAATCCTTCTTACAGTGTCGTCAATTGTTTTATTTTGTTTGAGCTTCTACTAGTCAGGACTCTCAAATCAATTGACTCAGTGGGAATTACAAATGACATTATTGTGGCCAATAACATCTCTAGAGGTACAGTTTTTTTTTATTGAAAACCTTTTGCTTTAAAGGCCTCGTTATATATTCATCCTCTTTAACATCTAATGTCTCATAACCTGACAGTGTTGTAAGGGATGTAAAACTGGTAACCAAATCAAACCAAACCGTCTCAAGCCAATTTTTCACATGACATTGTTTAGCATAAGGCGTTTACTTCATTCGCACCAGTATATTGTTCTTTTATTTGACCCAAAAGTTTTGAGTGCATTAAGATGACAAGGGCTGTGGTGTAACGGTTAGGCTCTTCGCCTGTCATGCGGAAGACCCCAGTTCAATCCCAAGTGCGGACGATATGGGTTGTTTTTTTCTGCTGGGATTTTTCCCTCTCAGCCCGTCTCTTAAATGACCTTACAGTGTTGCAGGGGATGTAAAACTGTTAACCAAACCAAACCAAGCATTAAGATGACGCATGTGATTACATGGTTTCCTACTTAAATATGAATTAGAAGTGTACCTCGGATTTTCTGTGGGCATTCAAAAATTGCTAATTTTCTTAAGTAGGTCTACTACTACTACTTCGTTTGTCTATTTGTTTTTTTGTTCATAGTTCAGATGATCATACTGGGAGTTTGGCAAAATTTTACACCTGAAGAAATGCTACCATGATAAGATATACTGTCAGAGAGTGAACATTTTAGACGACTTTGAAGAAGAGGTGTATAGATTTGACAGAAAGACCCCAAAGACAGGAGAATAATATTTTAAAGTTCATATCATTCTTTGTTATCAACACCCAGGACAAGTGTGTGGTTATTTTTCAATTTTTTGTCCAAGTCACGACACTCATAGAAAAGTTTTGAAGACAAACAGAAAATAATTCATCACCCTACTAAATCTGTGCTTGAAGGAATGTTGTCATTTTTAATTTTCAGACTACATCAAGGTGCACACAATGTATCATGATAAATATTTCTCCAAATACCCACAAATTTCAATCTACAAACATATCAATGAATCTATTGCAAAGAAATTAAAATACTTTCTCTGAAGGGTAGAAGAGGCACACCAAGCGGTAAACATAATTTCTTTGAGGTGCTGGAAATGGACGGAGCACATTGCAATCTAATCAGTTTTACTTTCCTCTGTAGGCCTACATAATAATAGTACTGGATTGCATTTATATAGCGCATATCCCAATACTGGCTCTATGTGCTTTACAATCATTACTATCCCAGCCGACCAAAGTCATTCAGAAACCTTTTCGACTTCCTGGGAAGCATAATCTTGAAACATGTCGCAATAAGCTTAATCTCTACCGCAGCAGCACATTCTCGTAGCAATAATGGCATCTTTTGATCTCTCAGATTTGGGTCTTAAGTATCATTCTAAGATTTAGCCTACAATAACGGAATATGAGATGGGGCAGGCTAACAAACCTCTGGGAGCCTTTCTGTGACAAGTGAATATTATTGGTCACATTGATCCATGTATAATGTGCTAGTCAGATAAAGTGTGAGTTCAGTGCTCTCTTGTATTGTCTCTAAATTTCTGTAATGTTCCTGATTGTACGAAGAGGCGAATTCTCCACTAAAGCCTTACAGTGTTGCAGGGGATGTAAAACTGGTAACCAAACCACTAAAGCCTTCATACTATTCGCCATTATAAATAAATTATATAGTAAATAGTATTCTATTGATCCCTGTAGAGAAAATTGTTTTACGATTATGCATATGCAAATTCAATCGATATTCATGCATACAATAATACATACAAACAAATCAATATCATAAACAATCTATAATAACATACACACAAACACCACTGCTGGTCGTGACAAGAGCAGCACCTGAGTGACCCATTATCCCTAGGGCCAAATGAGGAAATTTGTGTAAAGTGCCTTTCTCAAGGACACAACGTTAGGCCCCACAGGGATTCGATCCCACAACCCGACTCTTCAGTAGGATTATAAGTCCGGCAGCCTATCTGCTTGGCCACTGCCACAAAACACTGAGTGACATGGTGGCTTTGTTTGTGTGATTCAGCGAGTTCAAGTTAAATTTTCACATTGCAAGAATTTGGTGAGAGTATGCGACAGCACTGAACTCATGAAATTAGGAAATGACTTATATATTTTTTCCTACTATTGAAATGATTGTTTTTGTTTTTTAAATCAAAAGCGTCAGTAATCATATTTCTCCCAATGCGTCAATGAATTGTTTATTATGTTACATATACACTGTATATATATATAATTACTGTATACAAAGCCCAAGTTCAGGTGTAAAAATGCAAGCCAGAGTTGGATTTTGTTCATCTTTGTTATTTGTTTTATTTGTTTAATTTGTAGCTATTCATAATGCTTTATGACTGGATTGTTAGCTTTCTTTTGTCTTGCCTATGCTTTCAAGGGGGAGTCCATACAAATCTGAGTGGCAGTTTTGACTATATGCTTCGGTGGTTTCTCTTCTTTTTTTTTTTTTTTATATCTGACATAGTCTGGTGGAAATCTTGTGTTGATTATGAGATTTCAGTATCAACAGTTTTTCTGGATTTTGTTTCAGTATATTTTTGGTTCTAGGTCTTTGATAGTGAGTGATATCTTTTTGCAAGATTATTTAGATTTTCATCATGCAGTCTTGTCTTATAGCTGGTGTGTGCAATTTTTAAATTTGTGTCTACTCTTACAGTGTAACAGTTTGTTGTTCAGTTATATAATTTTGGTTGGATTTATTTTTCTACCTGAAGTTGTGGAAAATGGTAATGCTTGTTCTACAGAATCTACTATATTCTTAAAGCTTCTTTCAGGCATTTGTATGATCTTATGGCAAGAAGGTAGAAATTTCTTCTTTACTTTTCTTTTTTTTTTTTCAAATTGAACTGAATTTTAGTAAACTGTCCTACCTTTGTATTGAATTTTTTTTTGGATCGGGGGCAGGGGATAAGATTGAATAGGAGCACAGCGCAAGCTTCCTGAAAATTTATAAAGTGAAATTTCGTTTGATTTACATTGGTTACAGTATGATGTTATTACATATTCCATAGTTATACTGTACATCCTAATAATGATAAATATTGTGAAGCAAGCAATCTCAAGAACGATGTCAATCAAGCAATACAAGAAAAATAATGTGTGAATTCTCCTTCACCTTAAACACATATGAAATGGAAAGTATAACATCCACATTGCCCTCTGTCTCCAATATAAATATGTATTACCAGTACTTTTCCTGTAACTAACCGGCGCTGTGGTGTAATGGTTAGGCTTTTCGCCTTGCATGCGGGAAGACCCTGGATGAATCTCCGGTCACGGACGATCTGGGTTTTTTCTGCTCGGATTTTTTCCCTCTCAGTCCAGGTTGGCCCTGACAGGCAGGTTGGAAGTAGCCCGTCTCTTAAATGACCTTAAAGTGTTGCAGGGGACATAAACCTGGTAACGAAACCAATTTCCTGTAACTGCATTGTCCATTGGGTACTGTCTCTTCTGTCTTCACGTGTTTCATTTTGTGGTATTTTTGTCTCCGCAATTTTTTTTTTTTTTCCTTTTGTCTCAACAATGTTCTTCTCATGTTATGTTAACTGTGATCAGCCAAAAACGAAAGTGTGCATAGGCTACTTTATCACATAACCATGATAATCCATTTTGACGATATGAGCACACTTTCTGTTTTGGTTGATCATCTTTGTGTTGCAGCTCCGTGAAATCAGGCGCTTGTCAAAACAAGGGGAACGGAGTTATCAGCCTTTTTCTGAGTCTCAGACAATTTTACCATGAATGTTTTTTTGTGACGTAGTACCTTCTATATTCACTTAAAAACATATTTCTTGGTGCATGATACTAAAATCCATTGTTCGGAAGAAAAAGAATGCAATTTTAAAGCTAGGAAAGATTAATGGCCATTTTCTCCCTAATTTTCCGTCTGTTGGTGGGTGACTCTTAAGTAACCGAAATTGCAAATGTTTCCACTTCTATGCAAGATAAATTGATACTATTTTTCACAGACAGCTCGAGAAATGTTCAAGGTATAACATGATACCAATAACTCAAAATGTCCAAAAATTGACGAGTGCTTGATTTCATTGTGTTGCAACACATTTTATTTTTATTTCGTTATGCACCATTGATTGATAAGTAATAAAGACCATGTGATTTATCAGGCCAAATAATTTTCATTAAGTCAGTGGACTTTTGTCCTTATTTGTGTCATTTTCTTTCTGTTTTTACTGGAGAGATGACAGGGTTGAATTTCATTATGTCCTACAGTATTTTATCGAGTCAGTAATATAATGTTTAATGTACAATTAATTATGAGTGTATTTAAGGAGAGATTTACAGTAGAACCCGCATATTTCGATGTCTGTTAACTCGAGATTCGGGTTAAGTCGACACGATTTGGAATTCCCAAATTTTTTCTTTTTTACGACATCACCATCCCTTACGTCGACTTTCTCTTTACTCGACGTGGTTTCAATAGTCCCAGCAATGTCGACTTATGTGGGTTGTACTGTATGTACAATGTATCATTATGAGTGTATTCGACGAGAGAACTACATGAGTCAAAATCCAGGGGGAAATCCTGTTTTATCAAGCATTGATTCATATCCCAACACCAATAAACTAGTCGATATGATGACCAAGTCGAGATGTTTGAGTCACTTTTTTTACTTTTTCTTTTTTTTTCTTTTTTTTTTTGTTGTTGTTGTTGTTGTTTTTGTTACTTTCGTTACTGATTTTCTCTGTTGGTTTTCATGTTCCACAGGAAAATTTACTTGGCATTAACCTTTAAACTTATTTTACTTTGCAGATTTTTAATTTTCCTCCGAAATACGCTGTTCATCTTTCGTGAAAACACTTAATTCAGGGGAGAATACCAATGTAAAAATTGAGGGCATGTTATATTTTGCAGACTTATCGCCCTTTATGCCAGCGTTACTTCTCGTTAGTTTGAAGGTACGTATTCTTTTCAGAAGCACTTAACTAGCTTTTTCACCTGTTGTTCTAGCGTCTTTTTCTTACTTCTCTCTCTTTCTCTCTCTCTCTCTCTCTCTCTCTCTCTCTCTCTCTCTCTCTTCTGTCTTTCTCTCTATCTTTCTTTCTCTTTTTCTCTGCTTCAGTTTCTTGTTCTATATATTCTATCTATCTACCTCAGGCATAATAAGCAAAGGTGTGAAACGCTCCGTGACAACAGTGCATTACGAGCGTGGCCACAACCAAGCGCGGCTTCCCGTTGACACTGCTTTTCTTGGCCGCGCTTCGACTGCACCGTGAGCACTGTTGACATGGATTACGTAACGAGGACGCCGGGTACGCGTTTTAAGGCTTTGATACTCATCTCAGAAAAGATTATATATTGTGGCGGCGGTGGTCTAGTGGTTAGGCTGCCGGACTCGTGATCGGAAGTTTACAGGTTCGAATCCCAGCTGGGGCCCGACGTTGTGTCCTTGGGAAAGGCATTTTACACAAATTTTCCTCACTTCCCCCAGTTGTAAATAGGTTCCCAGCTATAGATAGCGAACGATCTTGTCCGTATGTTAGTGCTTTAGTGCCTGTAGGCTAAATGGCAGCTTGCACTGTGTGCTTCCCAGGAAGTTGAGAAGGTTTCTGAATGACTTGGTCTGCCGGGGTAATAATTGATTGTAAAGCGCAGAGATTCTGCTTTCAAGCGGGGGTATACGTTATATAAATGCAGTCATTATTATCATTATAATTATTATTATTATATAATCTCTACCATAAGCAAGCGTGCATCGCAGGCCAAATTATGGTCCAAGGGCTGTAATATTTGCCTATGCCTAATCTGCATCAATCCATCCACATACAACATGTACTTGTGTTGTCTACTTAACCTACTTTATCTATCAATCGTTTTGTGCTATCGATCCATCTATTTCTTATCTATCTATCTATCTATCTACCTATCTATCGTTCTATCTATCTATCTATTTTTATCTATCTATCTATCTATCTACCTATCTATATCTATCTATCTATATCTATCTATCTATCTATTTATCTATAATAATATGTGTCGATATAACAAATATCTATCGTATTATCATCTACCCATCTATCTATCCATCAATCTACCTATCGATCTTTTATCTATCTAGCTAGCTATCTATCTGCCTGCATGCCTCTCTGCCCCTTTCTCTTATCCTGTTATTGAATTTAAATCTGTCGTTCTTCCTCGCTTCTGCCTCTTCCTTCAGCCGTCTTCCGTACACCTTTCCGTC
>JAUKPP010307081.1:0-19066 GCA_032273245.1 Phyllaplysia taylori
TTTCTGATCCTTCTACTTTTTCTGTGTGTCTTAATCTATTTCCTAGCTCTGATATTGTGACCTAATGGTGAAATTTTAGATAGTATCGTGAAAATTCAAATAATTAGACATTCTTTTATTATTATGCTCTTTGTGGCACTGTAAAATGTATTGTTTCTTTTCACTGAATCTGCACTTTTAACAATGTTGTCTGACTGAATGAAGAACACTTTTTTTTATTTGCAAGACTTCTGTAGACAAAGTATCTTTGGTTTACTTTATTAATCAGTTGTTTGTGTGAATAAGATTATAAATAGAGGCATCAACGGATGCACTGTAGGAAAGCTGCCATTAAGCCATATAAGCTATAGAGAACAGGAAAAAACCTACCCAGCTTCGCCGCTATCACTTTACCCTTCGGCAGTTTTAAATCTCCGTAATAACAACAACGTATGATTGGAGTATGTTGAGCAAATTCTCTCTACCCATCCGTGTTCCTTGATTGTTGTTTTGTTTCTCTTTCTCTATTTCAGATTGGTTCTTTTTTCATGATCAACTTGTGTCTTGTTGTCATAGCAACGCAATTCTCCGAGACGAAGAAGCGCGAGACAGAGCGCATGATGCAGGAGCGGAAGCGCTTCCAGTCGTGCAGCACTCTAGCCAGTAACTCGGAGCCTGCGGGATGTTACACGGAGCTACTCAAGATGGTCGCTCAGTTCTACCGCAGACTCAAGAGAAAGCTCATCAAAGCCTATTACAAAACTAGAGGACTTCAGAAAATCAATCCGGAGAAATCTCTGTCGTTACGACGCAAAAAGGCCAAGAAGAAAGGTATTCGAGGCAACCCAGTGAAAACTCAACTTCTCAATCCCCAAACCGTTGTTAGCCACCATCCATCCTCTCACCCCCCTCCCATCCATCACCATCAGCACCAGCACCTTCTTCCCCCATCTTCCACTCAGTCAACCCAACAGCAGCCACAGCCACAGCAGCAGCAGCAGCAACAACAACAACAACCACAACAACAACAACAACAGCCACACTTACAACACCAGCATAGTTTGACCAGCCCTGAAGTTCGCTACCAGAGCCCACCCCGGCCCGCGAGCACGCCTCAAGCACCCCGGGCTAGCCCGGAGCAGTCTGACATCGACTCCATGTCGTCACCACGACGTCCCAACTATCTTGTCCTCCCGGGGAGCGACTACAGCCTCCATCCCTCCTCGGAGTCTTTGGCCATGTCGCATCTATCAGTCGATCCTTTCACGCCAGGGATTCTCAAATCCCAAACCTCTTCACCCAACCACTTGTCAGCGCAGTTTGCTTTTGCTCTGCCTTTGTCTCTCAGTCAAGCCTCCTCATTCGGCGGCGGAAGTAGCCGTCTATTGCCCTCCCTCCCGGAGGTTCTGGCCGCTCAGGGCGCCAAAAACGCGGCTCTAGCAGCCTCAAACCTGCTGCTGAATGTGGACTGTGAGTCTAGCAAAACTCAATCCGTGGCCGACAAAGGTGAGTGAGTGGCGGTGCTTGCTGTCTTCAGGTTTCACTGTGTTCGGTTCAGTTCATGCCTTAAACGTTCTTCTTTTTTATCATTCCTATTTTATTTAATAATTTTTACACCCCTTCCCACCTATCAATAGGTTTGATTCTCTATGTTGTTTGTAGGCATGATAGTCTTATGCATGACTCTGTTTGTACATTGTAACACCGCCCTCTCCCCCCCCCCACCCACTCACCCTAGTCGCCAATGTTCACCAACACAACCCCAAACCGCGACTTACCCTAATCTGTACTATACTATTACAAACGCCAAGAGATAGCTCGCACGACCAGCTAACCAAATGCACTATTTCACTTTATGGTACCTTATCTTAATATAATCACTCACGTATGAAAGAGAATAGTAAGCCTACAAATCAATAAAGGTCAATAAAACTCGATACTGTTAAGAAATCAAAGAACCTTAAGTTTTGCAAGTTTGCAAATATAGATAATTTGAATTCTTGTGTAATATGGAACAATGAAATTGAACTTTAAAAAGCATTCATTTGAGATAATATACTAAAATAAATATTTGAGGTTTTGTAAGGGGGTAAATCCCCATGGTCTTGATAAATCCATAGAAAGGTATCAATTAAGCTGTTTTCGCAGTAATTCATTGACGTGGGGATTAAGGTAGAAATTGGCGCAGAATTACACCGAGACCAGTATAAATATTGTATCTCAATTGTAGACCCGGGATGTACGAGCCAAGTGCAGACTTTCACTTTACTAAAATTCTCCACTCTTGTGACCGTATGCATGAAACACAACCTACACTTTAACTCGTGTATCTCGGCCTAGATCGTGATTCTTTGATTCCATTCCGAAGTAAAGCGTTTTCTCCTCATTTATTCCTTTTTTATTGTTTGATTCTTGTCCTGTTGTGAGGATTATTTTCTTTTAAAGATTTTTCTAATTGAGTCAGGCTTGAAATAGCATTCATCAATACTTTCATGTTAAACTGTTTTATACTGACCTCATAAGACTCGAGTTTTTTAGATGTTAAGGTTATTCGAAAAGTAAAAGATACGACATTATGTGCTCATTGCCATGGAGCAGATCGTGTAATGTTAATGGATGGAATTTAGCATTAGACGAGGAAGTTTCCAAAGGTGGGGGTTGGGGGGGGGGGGGGGAGGGGGCATTTTTTTCGGCTGAAACAGCCAAAGGAATTGATGCCCCTAAAAATAATTAACTGCAAACTTCGTTCATCTTTGCAAAGAAATAAAATTGCTAGATGCACAAATTCATCCCCTTTGTATACCCCTCCGCCATTGTGAACATTGTAGTTGGTTACCCCTTGCACTAATTGCTTCTGTTCTAGCTGCATGCGCACGTCTTGAGCATTCTTGTTCTAGTCCCCACAATTGTGGTTCATCCATGAACTATCCCCAGCATGTCCAACATTGGGAGACCTCAGGTCCTTCATGTCATAGGCGAAGAACTTAAACATTACACCAAACATACTGTTTTGCTGAAGAAAATTGTATTTAAGATGAAGATTTCACAGTGACAGGTCCAGTTTTTGTAACGGAATTAGTACTTTAAAGACGGCGGTATTAATTTAGTAGCCTACCTTAGAATAGTGATTTGAAACTATATGGTAGCACGGAGGTATGTGCGAAAGTGAACGGCAGAACAGGTTTAGTTGCCATAAACGTATTGAAGTCGGAATTATTACTCAAAATCAGCGTAGTTTGATTGGTGCGATAACTGAATAAGATAGTTTCTCGATTAGTTTAAGTGAGCTTACGTTAGAGATTATTGCACCCGCTTGTTTTAACATTAATTAACACATTATTCTGTGAAGCATTCATAAGTTTTTAGCTCTTTCGTTCCCTCTTGAGTTCTGCTTGTTTGCCTTTGCACTCACTTGAGATTTACCCTTTTAAGTTAAGTTTTGGCTAATGGGTCAATTTGTTCTCACAAGTCATTTACAACCCTCTCTTTCTCTCTCTCTCTCTCTCTCTCTCTCTCTCTCTCTCTCTCTCTCTCTCTCTCTCTCTCTCTCTCTCTCCCTCTCTCTCCTCTCTTCTCTTCTCTTCTACATCCATCTTTCTATACCCACTCTCTCTTTCTCTCTGCCATGTCCCGCCTGTCTCTCTTTCTCTGCCTTTGCCTTTCTATTTGCTAGTGTATGTCTGTGTATCTATGCATGCTCGGTACGTGTGTCTGTGTGGATATGGACGTGGATGTCAATGTGTTGATGTGTTTGCGTGAGTGTATTTTTGTTCATCTCACACACATTGAAGGTCTTTCATTTTCTCATTAAACTACCATGAACCATCTCAAATAAAATTTATATCTGAGGTCTGGTTGAGTATTGTAATTGTCACAACTGTTTCTATTTTTAGTAGACATTTTTTAGCAGAGGGAAGTATTGCTGGAACTCGTCGTATTGGGTTAGGAAACATGACTGAAGTTAACAAAGAAGCTACGGTAGTTCACATAGCACTGTAACAACCCACTGGGCATAAGTTAGACATCTTTGTATATCTGACTCATTGTTGTACTCACTTTACATCAATGAGCCTAACATGATTTGTTTTGTTACATATTGATAAGCATGAAGTATAGTTTTGTTCATATTTAGGAATAGCGATAGTAATCTCATTAAAACGCCTTGGAATTTCTTATGAAAAAAACATGAATCATAGTCGTGAATTTTGTCTCTGTGTTTAGGTCTGTCATGACGACTAAGTAAAGATAGGCCAGCTTCATAAATGTCTTGTACGCGTCCTCGTTATGTCAGAACTAGCCAACATGTAGAATTTGGCACGAATAAAAGATATAAAACAGAGAGGTAGAGAGGTGACGAAGGATTATAGTGAAGGTTATCTAATCTGAAGTAGAACAGATGATTCCACCACAATTTACCAGTCCTCATTAAATTGTTTTCTTAAGTTCGATAGATGTGGACTTTCCACCAATCGATTGATCTTCTCTTCTTGACTAAAGAGCTGGTTCTTGTAATACTCGATACATTTATCAGCAGCACCCCCCCCCCCCCCCCGAAAAAAAAGGAAGAGGGAGAGAGAGAGAGAGAGAGAGAGAGAGAGAGAGAGAGAGAGAGAGCGACAGAAAGAGAGAGAGAGGGGGATGGAGAGCAACGTCCTCTATGAACGCGGGCTTTTGGTTTGGTTTTTTATTCTGTCATTGCAAATTATTTGCGAATGATACATTTTCGTATCACTCAGTTGATGAATTGTCCTGCGCTTGTTTTGAAAGTGAAAGGATTGACGACTGCCTCATTGAGCTTTGGGGTCTTTTGTCAATTGATTTTGGAAAAACTAATCCAAAACCAGAACAAACGCCTTTGCAACACGTTGATTTGTGGCAGCTGTTCATACGGACATTTGGCTACTCGTTAATTGATAGTCCTAGCGTTCTAGCTCAACCAAAACATAGGCCTAACAAAGTAGCTGTTTGAGAAATAATAGCCTCAAGTGCAAGTTACCTGCACACATGCCATAGAACTATTACTTTCGCCACGCTTTTCACACGCTTTTTACACACTCATCGCCATTGGCAACCATACTATTTATTTTTTGCATTTGCACAGTAGTTTTCTCGTAAGTAGATGCTTGCATGATAGATACATTAATAATATCTAGGTTTTGCAATGCTATTTACTCTTTACCCACATAACTTTTATTTCTACCCGTAATACCCTTCTGAGTTTTGTTTTAAGTTTCATTTGAGTAGGTTGTTAGCTTATGAAGGCAGAATACTTGAACACCAGCAAGCACGGCCACCACCCTGATAGCCCATGGTTTGTCTAGACCTTACACCACTTCGCTGATTGTTTAGCAAAGAGGCGAACACCCGACTACATTTTTTATACTATTCGCCCTTCTGCAAAACAACCAACGATTAATTATTGCATCGGACGTTTGCCACTGGAGGTCCTCGCACAGACATTGGTCTTCCTACACACCTCATTACTTTTGTCTTCTCTTCCCTCTCATTCGAGGCTCAAGTCTTCCTTCTTTCTGGTCGAATTCATTTGTCTTTCATAAGCCATCAATCCATCCTCATAAAGATAAGCTTGCCTTTTCTGTATGCTTCACAGGACATAGAGAAGGTTACTTCTCCGTGACTTTAATCTACATGGGTAATAATAGCTTGTTTGCGAGAAATATCCACTGTTTAAATTTTGATGCATTTTTTAGTATTATTATTATTGTCTATATTTTTGCATTTACATGTTCAAGTATCAACGCTTAGGTTTTCATCGACTGAGTTCATCTCTCCTCCATTAAAACTTCAATTGTTTTGAAGATGGCCTGCAAGCAATAAGAACAAAGCGTTCATTCATAGGAGAAGGGCGCTCTTTTGTAAAGTGCAAAAGAAGAGTTTTACATAATAATAAAAGAGCTTCACATCCCTTTCTCTCGCATAATAAATGCATCCTGCTTTACGCACCAAGTCATCCTTTACATCTTGCTGTGCCAAATGCCTCACACAGCAATGCTAGCTGGCGTCGATAAGATTATCATAGCACGCCATCTTGGAGGAATGGAGACCCTGGTTTTTAAATACCCTTGTCGCCTTGGGTTTTTATTGGATAAATCATTTCTCCACTTTTGTCATGTTGGAGACGGAATTCGATTAGAGATGGCTGGAAGTCCCTCCTCCTTGGTAACCGTTTAATGTTGCAAATGGCATAAAACCAGAATCGACGAACTACAATCATCGGGCTGGTATAGGAGAAGTAAGTTGCAATTTTCGATATAGAAATGTCGATCCATTTACAACAATATTGATTAGTTTTTATAATCACTTGTTTTTAAACTGGTCACTGGACATAAGTAATATGTCAACTCATCTGGAATGACATTTGCCAACTTCTAACTTGACCTACCATACGACAGTCACCTGGTACAGAAAGAGATACATCTTTACTGAAGTATGATGTGCTTTTAGCCTGTCTTAGAAATGCATTCAGATGACCCAAAACCGAAAGTTAGTCAACCTCTTTAAATTATTTCAAGGTCATTACTTTATGAAGCACATTAGATTAACAGTCCCACTTCATCTGTTTTTATGCTATATCTATGGTTGCAATTTGCTCCATACCTATTATGCCCAAAATATTAATATCTATGTGACCTCATTTTCCTAGGAACCCCATCTCATCTTTTGCACATTGTCAACCTGTGTCAACAGATGTGAAGAAAATATGCTAGGTTTTACTGTAATAAAACCGTAAAGCTCCCTATTGTGGTCATCACATTGAACCTGATCCCTCCCTTCTCCGACTTTCCCTCATGTGCCACCTACCGCTTGGATGTCTCTGTCTTTCCCAAAAACCATTGGAATTCCTCCATGTTTTTCCCACACACATTCCCAGCAGAGCTGTTGTCGAGTGTTTTCCGAACAAATCCCTTCTCTGTTGTCATCTAACGTTGTCTTGTGAACATTTTGTTTCCACCCCTCGTCAAAGTAAACTATGTTTCATCAATGATCAGCATTTTTTTTTTCTTGCAGGTTATCAATTTTAATTGATACGTTTGTGATCATTGACTATGCTTATGGTTGACCTTTGTGCAATTTGTATGGAATAAGAGGATGAATTTTACACGCGTGCATGCATGTGTCGGTAATTTCAGTCGAAAACGAAACCAAAACTAACAGATGAAGACTGGGGGTATATTTAGGTTGTATAAAATCGAATGTCGATAAAAACAGCCGAAGAAGCTGGTGCCTCTATAAGCAACTACTCTTAACTTTAAACTAACTGAAATCAAATGTTCCGTGTGTTTTAACGCATTTACTTGTCTTAGAAATACCGCCGCTTACACGATCAAAACAAATGGTGAAAGGAACACCAAAAGAATAAAAAAAGAAACATCCAAAGAAGTTGACCTTCAAGCAGAGCAGGGATTGTCAGCTGTGTTTTAAGTTCACGGCTGACAAAAAAAAAAAAAGAACCAAAAGTTCATGGCTTGTAAGCAATTAGGCTTTGCTGGACAAAAACTCTGGAAAATAAAGTATTCCCTAGGAAACGCCAACCTTGATTAAGGTAAATTGTTTATCTGTCTTTGAAGCACAGCAAGCATAAAAAGGCGCTATCCGTCATCAAAGGCCTGAAAAGCCTTTGTTGTATGTGGTCAAAATGACCTCACTTCTTGCTTTGTCAATCCATTCTTTAGAACATAAACGTTGTTGTAGTTTTTTAACGGTGATATATACGTGTACAAGATCCTACTCTTTGAGGTAATGCTCACGTAAATACTCTTAAAGTACAGGAGGAGGGAAGAAACCTAACTGCAAAGCAAGTTCGGTGTATGAGTAAGTTTTCTACAATGCTTTATGAACCTTCAATTCTACAAGAACGTTTGAATTGAATTGAAAATATCGTAGAAGTTTTTTCCTCTGACAAGAACATCATTATCCACATCGAAATATGCCTTTCTTGTCAGAACAAAGGCCACTGTTAAGGGACTTCTACCCTTTGCTGTCTTGAACAATTTTGCCAAACTCGCCCTATTCATATTCATAACGAAAGTTGAAAAAACGGCCTGATGTGATAGGCATGAGTGATATATTTTTTTACATCTCGTCTTCGTTTTAAGTGAGACCAATATTTATAATTAGAAGTGAAGTCTGAACTTGTGAAGATGATGTATTGTGAAGCAAAGTAGGAGTAAGGCTGGCTTGTGACGCACACATGATGAAAATGAAAAGAACGTGATCTGTGTAATCAAAGAGAGGCCAATATTCAACTTGATTGATTTATAACAGGAAATACATATGAGAAGCCGGATAAGGAAACGATCAAAGGGGGGAAATGAAAATTAGGGCATGACCCAAGCAAGTAAATTATCAGAAATGTGATTGGGGATGAGATAAGGGGAAAAGATTAATGAAGATAGAAAGAGGCATTATCGTTGTGATTAGGTATATATCAGAGAGAGAGAGAGAGAGAGAGAGAGAGAGAGAGAGAGAGAGAGAGAGAGATAGACTGAATGCGTATTTATCCGGAAATCTGTGTAAGAATGTGAGAGTGACAGAAAGGCACACAGAAAGAGGGGGTGAGCGGGAGGGACAGAGAGAGAGAATGAGAATAAGAAAAAGAACAAGAAATAGAAGAATGAGAAGAAGAGAGATTATTTCTGACAATTCGATCCTCATAATAGGTACATATTTTTGCTCAGATACAAGATGATACATGAGGCCCCTCCGAGAAAACGTTAGAACTCCGTGGAAGTAAAGAATAGACCAACAAAATGTTAACACCGTCAATTTATAGACAAGCATTGTGCATAGTTCCATCCATGGCTTATGAAAAAACTTTGTCAAGGTCACCAAGTAAGCAGCCTACATTATGCGAAAAGTGTGCTAAATTTGAAAGGTGAAGAGAAACGTGACATCCAAACGGAATGAAAAAGAATGAACGCGCACTCATAAGTCTATAGTGAAAATACTCTCACACCACAACCTCAAAACACAGTATAACTTTATTTTAATGATAAATATGTCCTCATCAAATGAAGAAAAGTGATATAGAGGATTGGATCCCTCACAACACAATCCCCGTCGGAGAGCCACTCATCTGCTTATCCACCTCTTAAGTCTGCAGACGTGTAAAAAGCATAGCAACGATATAAATTCACCCTTTTAATCAAGTTTCTTTTCAGTCAAGAACGCAACCCGTCCGTTAAAAAAAAATCAACCATTTTTTGTCGGAACCCATCGATTCGCGTAAGCTCAGAGGAAAACATCTTAGTAATTTGCAGTAACTCATAAGAAGAAAAATGAAAGAAGAAACCCACAACCCAACGCTTTGTTACTCAATCAGTCCATACTAAAATTGTGTCGAAGAGTGGTTTCGACCAACTTCTGCCTCTAATAGTTCAACGACATTTTGATGGTACCCAAACCCGCGAGTTCGCAGTACGCCTCCCAACATTTGACAATGATGGTTTGAATGAAACAAGTTTGTGTTTTGGTGTGTATGTGTGTGCGAGTGTGTGTGTGTATGTATGTGTATGTTTGTGTGTGTGTTGATATTTTTGCCTTTTTTTCTATGGAATGCGAAACCTGTCTTTTTTAAAAACCATTTCCTTGAACCTTTTTTGAAGATGTATTTTATTATCTCTGCTGTGTCAAACCTAACATTTTCGATAAAGTCTTGACTGTTAATATAATGATAATATATGATTAATATTGTTTGCTGACAACTTCTATCTTTTACTTTTATGTGTCTCATTCCCATGACAATTTCATTATATAGGCCTTAAGCCTTTGTCAATCCAAGTGACATGGGAGTAGACAGTGGTTTCTTCCTCGTTCACAATATTGTTGTTATTTTCAAATATATGAAAAACTTGGCTGTTAAGTAGTGATATCGACTTCTTGACGATGCCTTACCTGCATCATAATCGGCTTCAATTTTCGGTAGCTGTAAAGTCGAGCTAGTGATAACCGTCAGGTTGCGGGGTAGGGGAAGACTTATGTAGAGAAGAAACGTGACGGCCTAAGAATGAGAAGAGCCCGGGTTTGAATCATTAGAGAATTACCGTAATGGTTTCCTGAGCTTTTGGGGCTCTGAAACATCTCCTGTTTGATATAGACGTCAACACCTAGGCCTCCGCCTCTTCGATGATTTTAGGTTCTGTAAAAGCGAGCAGGCCATAACTAGAAGTATGAACAGTTTCGGGCTGAATCCTTATGTGTTCAGAGGCGGCTATATAAAACATTTACTTAACCACAGAGTGGAGTTGACGTATACGGGCTTCGCCATTTTAGGAGCTTGGAGCTTTTCTTTATATTTATATGCCTACTACGATTAAGATTGCATGTTCATCTAAATGAAGAATGCAAAGTTGTAGCAGTAAGAATTGGGTTATTTATAGAGGCGCCAGCCTCAGCTGTTTTAGCCAAATGTAAATTTAAGGACTTGGTTTGACCAGTATGCACTGCATCGATGGTTAATGGACGTATTGTTTGTTGGGGATTGTTTTTCTCATGGCATAGGGTCGGAGTGTGTGTGTGTGGGGGGGGGGGGAGTCATAAATATTAGACGTCACTACATAGGCTACTAAGATGTGTGTGCTCTACAACGTAGGTGCACAGCTATTGGTCTTATTTGTTGGCTTTTATTGTGCGTGGTTATTGAACCAATGTACCATTTGCATAGATAAATGCCAAATAAAGGAAAGGAAAAAAACGAACATCAATCAAACTGCCAAGCCAATCCCCAGCAAACTCTACATCAATGTGTTGCATGTTAAGGGAATGATACACATGTATGATGATTACTACTGACCCCAATGAGATGGCCGTGACGTCATGTTTCAGGCCTGTTCGCCGACAATCTGCTGATGGACATGGTCGGCGACAAACAGCTGAGCACCCAACTGTCCATGCAGAGCGAGACCGACGGGCAGCAGCTGGCGGGGCTGGACAGCGAGCCCTCTTGCCAGCCAGGATCGTGCACGTACATCGGGGACAAGGAGCTTGCAGGCGAGCACCCTAACGCCCCGGCCACCAGCGCGGCCGTGACCAGCATCTTAGCGGGTGATACACTCGACTCGGACTACGATACGAGTCGTGAGGAGTCTGGAGGGTCGACACGATCAAGTAATATTTGTGGTATAGTGGTTCTCTCCTGGATGTTTTCTCTTCTAGTCTGTGTTCAGCGGCTGCCACACACATGCTGCGTACCCATCAACAACCCTCGAGGCTGAGAGCAAAGTGTGGGGAAGATCCACGCCTCCACTCATAGGGGATAGAAGTTTGGCTTAGTCCAATTAGCTGCTAGCCATGGAATAATGATAATGATAATGGGTTGAATTTTGTAGCACATATATTAACATTATATCTGCTCGAAGGCAGGCTCTTTGCGCTTTAGACTCCACGATGTCACAATGCAGTGGTACAGAATAGCGGCCGCAGTATCATCCGGATAGTCGTGGCTCGTGTTTTGCTCGTAATTCGATGGGAAGGGGACATGGGCATAAAGAAAAACTCGACAAAATAAGTAAGCCTACATAATATTATGTATATTTTCAATCGGCAGGAGGGGAAAGGATGAACTTAATGCTTTTTAATGACGCGTTGTTTTCTTGTTTGTTGTTGGGTTTTTTGTGAAATCAACCGTGAGTAATTTAGGATTTAAAAGAGTCGAAACACTGCCACAATGATTATACAGCATTTTAAAAAAATCACATTGCTTATAAAATAAAAATTATAATCTTTTCCATATTAATTGCAATAATTTTGAAACAGTTTCTTGAAACGCACGTGAAATAAAGCTTCAGTGCGTATTTACTCCGTCTCTTCGCTGATAGAAGACTTGTGTATCCTTCGTGGAGGCGTGGAACTTCCCTGTGAGATTTTGATGCTGGTAACTGTAAGTTGATGCTTAAGTATGGTAAAGAAAACTAAAACAATGGAAAATATCCAAACAGCAGAGATACTTTACATTTGGAAAACTATAGTTACACCCATGAGAAGCTAAGAGTGTCAAGGTTTAAACATGATATTTTAAAATATTTCTTCAACTCGTCGTAAAAGCAAAAGAAAACCATTTTTTAAATTAAAAAAAGTACAATCTTGTGAAAATTATGTAGACGTAAAGTTCGCCTTTTCGAGGGTCCCGTGTCCATGTTTGCTCCAGAAGTACGTGTTTGTGGCAAGGCGTTCAGTTTTTTCACTAGTTCTATATCGGCTTGAAGAGTTTGCATGGCCCAGGGCGGGCAGCCGAGAGATGTCACGTGATGTCTGTGTCTACAGTTGGTTTGTTCCAGTGCTTGTGTTCCATCTGTTGTGTCGAGGTGAGCAAGGTTTACACGCCACCCTACACGTTACACAGTTTGGTAAGACTTACGTATTTTACCCTCTCTGGATGACATTTGGCTCCTTTTTCGGTCAACAATCAGTCAGTTTTTATTTCTCTACCTCCCCGGTACCTTTCCCTTTTCTTCCAGTAAATGCCTTGTAATTGCTTGAGATGTGAATAATTTTACCTTCCAAGTAACTTTTTTTCATTATTTTATGTTTATCCTTCAAACACTGGTTACTAAATTTTCTTTCTTCTTCCCGCTCGTTTTCAAATTCCTAGATGTGTTTATATTTCTTAATACTCACGTGTCTCTTTTTAAGGCACCACACGAACTGACATGTTAATTTTCTACATTTAACAGTTATTGTGTGTATACGTCAAATTGTTATCGGCAACTAACACAAACGAAATAAGAAGAGGTAACTTTCTATCTATCAAAATCAATATCACAGTTATACCTATCATATGTTGTCCGTTAGTATCAAAGGTAGATTTCCTCAGATCAGTAGAAGTTGTGCTGTTCTAGTTCGCAGTTTTAGATCTGGGGCTGTCAAATCTGTGTGCATGTATCAGAAACCTTTTAAGGAAACAATAGAGCGGGGGATATTTCTCTCATCTTCTATTTACATGTATTATGTTACGCAACATAGTCTGTTCGTTGGTGCTAATTTTGATTTTCATTAAGTGTAATTTCCTTCATTTGCGTGTAGCTCCACTCTAAGTGTTAAAAACAATGCTTTTTAGTCAGTTTTTGACGCAAGAAAAGAGGATTTAACTTGAAGAAATGTAATGGTTTTTCCGTTTGGATTCCTGTTACTTTTATTATGAGAGTTGGTAGCCTTTTCTGAAGATATCCCTCCCCCTCCCTCTACCAATTTCCTTCTTAAGATAAGCCCTTTTTCTTTTACACCTATTTGAAATTTGACAATGATAATAATATAGACTGTATGGTTTTGTAAGATTGGACAAAAACTTCGATTAAATGAAAAACGCTTCAAACCATTCATGAACTTTTTTTTTTTTTTTTTTTTTTTTTTTTTTTTTTAATTATTTAAATAAATATATTTATTAGCCTGTTGCCGGTTGCTTCTTAGCCTATCAATATCAACTAGCTACAGGCTTGGTAATTGGCCTTCGTGTCCAAAGGTTGCTACCTCATTTCGCTGTACATGTAGATTGCTTCGTTCTCTTTGTGCTATCACCAACATTTTGGAGAGGAGAGTACACAGAATATGAACCGGCGCTATGGTGTAATGGTTAGGCCCTTCGCCTGTCATGCGGAAGACCACGGTTCGATCCCAGAGCGCAGACTATCTGGGATTTTTTTCTGCTTGAATTTTTCCCTCTCACCACGGGTTGGGCCTGAAAGGCAGGGTCGAAGAAGCCCGTCTCATAAATGACCTTACAGTGTTGCAGGCGACGTAAAACTGATAACCAAACCAAACAGAATATGACTTTAATGGGCTTACTAAAAAGTATGCTCCACATTCTTCTCGCCAAAATGTTGGAGAAAGTACAAAGAAGAGCTGTGGCAAAGACATGTAGGTTGGTTAGTGCAGATCTGCAGTATCTATCGTACTTTGTGCATGCGGTCTGTTACTTTCACTAGTCCTGTGAGTGTAAATCGTCTTCATTTATAGCTGGCTCTCAATTTCATCTTCGCTTTTTCAAACTTAGAGATTGGGTTAAAATGTTGTTGTTTTGTTTTTGTTTCATCCATCACTATTATTCACCTTTAAAATAGTAAGTTGGAGTAAAATTGGATTAAAGCCAGTGTCAGTAATAGCCTTTTAAAAAAAATAAAGAAAATAAAAAATATTGATCGAATAATGTTTCGATAATAGGGCTTAGTGTTTTGATGACTGAAACTTTAGAGAGACATACTTTTGTCTGAGGTCATAGTGTGAAACAGTCGCTATGTTGTTTTGTGAAAGAAAATTAAATATATGAAGATATATTCATCGCAAATGAACATCGGGTATTGTTGAATTTTACATCTCCCAAAGTATTCATGATAATTAATTATTAGTTTATTTCTCTTTGTAGATGAACAAATAGTTAACACATTTTATATAAATATCAAAGACGTGTATATCAATTTACGATAAGCTTGTTTTGAGAAAATAAATAATAAGAAACCTCTTTATGGTTTTTCAATCTTTCACAGAAAGTTAGAATAATTTCAATAATGAAAAATATTCTTCGAGAAAGTTGAAACCATAACATAACAGCCTACCATTTAAATTGCTGCTACGGCGTTGCATTCAACTTTGCTATTCTCATCTTCCAGAAATTGTCATGTGTATGCAGAAGAAGCTGAAGCGGTTCGTGGAGAGCAATTTCTTCCAGCGTAGCATTCTCCTAGCCATCCTGCTCAACACACTTAGTATGGGTGTGGAACACCATAATCAGGTAGGGTACATGATAGTAAGATGGATAATATATATGGATGTGCAGGTAGACAGACAGAGAGACGGAGACGAACTTTCATTTGTCATATTATATTTTAAAAGGTGTTAGCGTTTTATGTGTCAGCCTTTTATACGTTCTATTATGTTAAGAGGGGATATTTAACAACTATAATAACTGCCTTTATTTTGTTGTACTTGTGCCGCTTTTTAAATACCTGTATTCATATATTACATTAATTTGTCATTCATTAATGATATTTTTCATATAAGCTTTCTGTCGGGATCAATAGAATGTATCATAATATCTTATGTTATACAAAGATTGTATAATATGTGTGTACGTGTTTCAGTGTTTTTCATTTATAAGAAAAAAGCACCCACAATCTTGACCATCTATCTTGTTTCCCTCCTGTCAGCCTGAGACCTTGACGTCAACTCTAGAGTACAGCAACATCGTGTTCTGTGTTCTGTTTGGCGCCGAGATGGCCTTCAAGATTAGTGCCTATGGACTCTTTGGCTACATCAGCAACGGCTTCAATGTCTTTGATGGCTTTATTGTGATACTCAGGTAGGTGACAGGTTTTGGTTTTGGTTTAACGCCCCAAGCAACTCTGTAATGTCATTTACGAGGCGGGACCTCCGAATTTTACGTCCATCTCCAATATGATGGGGGTCGGAGCCATGAAAACTTCGAAAAAATCCCGGGGACCATCCCCGGATTCGAACCCGGGACCTTCTAATGTGTAGGCAGGCGCACTACCGCTCGGCCATCGACGTCCCTACTCAGGTAGGTGCCAGGTTATAATGGTTCAGCTTTGGGTTTAACGTCTCTTGTAACACCGTGAGGTCATTTTAAGAGACGCACTACTTGAATCTTGCCAGTCAGTGCTATACCGAGTAGATAGAGACACTGTTCCAGAAGAAAAAAAGGTATAAAGATAGGGCTTGTGCCTTTTGCTCATTCCCAGATGTTTTCATTGACCTGATTTGTATGAATAATAATATGGCATCGAAATATACAGGAAAGCTTACAATCTGGCATCAGTGCATCAATGTTGTTGTTTTTCTCTAGCATTGTGGAGCTGGCTGAACTCGGGCCCAGTGGTTTCTCTGCGCTTTGTACATTCCGCCTCTTTCATTTGCACCGCCTTTTTCATCTGCACCCCTCCCTCTCTCTCTCCCCCTTCTCCTTTCATATTCTTACAAAGAAATACAATTACCTTACCCCCCCACCCCCGTCCCACACACACACACCTCAGTTGGTGGTTGACGGACACCCCAGTATTGCTTGCGCCCTCTTCTCCTTCCCAGCTATCGCCATTGTCCTACTCTATGTATTCATGGCATGGAAGAAGAAATTACAATAATCTTACAGTTTTGATAATGACGTAACATAACCTCAACATATCGAATCTTTCTCTTCTCTAGCATTGTGGAGCTGGCTCAAGGCGGTGCCAGTGGTCTCTCTGTGCTTCGTACATTCCGTCTTCTTAGAATCCTCAAATTGGTGCGCTTCATGCCAGCCTTGCGGCGACAGCTCGTCGTCATGCTGAGGACCATGGATAATGTTGCCACCTTCTTTGCTCTGTTAGTTTTGTTCATGTTCATATTCAGGTAGGTCTCTCCACTCGTTGGTTTCTTTGTTCACTATTACTTAGAAATCTTAGTACTGACAAATACATTAGTTATTAATTTGTTTGTGTATAAGATAGAGTAACATTCATTCTTTCAATAAGTATGGGGATGTACAATGTATGTGTACGCTATAGGTGCTCATTGTTTAGGGATTCCTGATATTAATTGTCAACTGTCAATAATATGCTGACCTCGAGACTATGAAAGCCTAAAACGGTAATCTCGTTCTTTATTTGTTTTGTTTTTCTACATAATCATAATAATAGACAATGCTATACTTTGATTACGCCAAGAAATGTTTTACTCTCGTGATTAAGAATATTTTTAGATCCTGTCATCCTCCTTTTAAAGTATCCCTCTCTGTTATGTACCCTTTTGCTGAAACTTGCCGTCTTTAGCAGTGTAACTCTTTATATCCACAATGAGTATCATATGGATTATTAAGAATTGAGGTTCCATCACCTTTTTCCAGGCGATAAAGGCCAACTATTGCCATGAGCATTATTGTCTATATGTTGGGAAAACAATCTACCACACACCATGTACTCTGTTTTGTTCACCTTGACCAAACTGTATCTAAAGAAAGTACAATAGTTCTCTTAGTTCGGACTGGAATCTCGTGAATACATGTTTGTTTCTTTGCCCCTTCCACCACTACCCCCTCATCTCCCCCCGTGGTTTGAATTCAGCATTCTGGGGATGAATTTGTTTGGCTGTAAATTCTGTAAGAAGATTGACGAAGGTCGGCGTAAATGTGATCGCAAGAACTTTGATTCCCTACTGTGGGCAATAATCACAGTCTTTCAGGTATTTGCTTCGCCTTCGGTTGTACTAGCTGCATATTGCAGACGCTCACGGCACATGCGTGGCGTGGGTACGCGCGGCGTGCCGTGAGTGTGCCCATCGGTGTGTTAGTAGTGGACCGCTTACGTGTTCACCTTGTTCTGGCCTGTCCTTTATTCTCCTGTAGTGACCTGTTAACCTCACCCGCCCACATGCCCGCCCACATTGAACTTTTTAAATTTCTCATCCCAAAGTTCTCTAATTCGCCTTTGACCCCTGACCCTTGACCCCACAAGTAACCTCCTCCTGTCCTTGACCGCATGCTATAGGCTGTTCTCCTCACTGTGTGCTATAGTAATATACGACTTTCTGAAAACCATGGGCAGCTAGAGATTATTGACTCCGTCCTACCAAAAATCACTGGCTGTTATATTAAGCCCAAATCCCAGAGGTTAAGAAAAAGACAAAAGCTATTCCTCACTGCCCCTCAGATAGTTTAGTGTTCTGTGTACGCTTTTGTTGTTTTCATGACTTGGAAAAGAACAGTTGGAGTGTTATGGGTACCTTGAGCATCAAGGATCTTCTGTGCTTCGTTAGACTTTAGCAGCAGGTGTCAATGTTTTAGCTGTTGTTTCAACCACGGTAAAATCACAATAGAAACATGATACTTTCTTGTTATTCAGTTTTGTAAGCAAAGCTTGGCAGTAAAAGAACTAAATAACTAGGGCCTCTTACCAATATCTTTCTTGAATGTTCTGGTGAATTAGTGCTTCAGGAGGGCGTAACTAAAAGGCTTCAACTGACACCAAGGTCAAAAGGCAATAAAGTAATCCAATATCTTGAGCTTTCAAAAGAAAGATGATATACCGAAAAATTAATGAATACTTAGGGGAAGACGTCTACGTGTGTTGAATGAAAAGAAATTCTAACTAACCCCTCTCTTTGCATAATAATATTGTTATAATACTTATTGCATTACCTGCATTATTTTCTAGCATGTAGATAGGCTACTAACGTCAGGTTTTTGTGTCCACTGAGTTCAGTAGTCCATCTAGAGTACACAGAAATTACGTTTTCTTTATGAAACTAATACCATGAAACTCCCCTTCTTCAACGCAGCTAAGAAACTTTCAGACACATGCCACATCTCTCTCTATATATAATATATATGTTTAATAAAATTACTGTTCCGACGATTAGAAGCAGAATAGGCCATTCCCCCCTCTCCAACGATTCGGAAAAATGTTTCTCGAGAATGTCTGCCTTGTAGTCATGAGTCCAACAGAAAAGGACTGAAGATGTTAAGAATTCCAAAAACTTTAAATGTTTAACCTAATTCTTCTTCTAAACCATATTTTTCAGTGTCCCCTATTGCCCCTTTCTCCGTCATTCTTTTTTCTCAACTGAGGGTTTTGCAAAAACAATCACTGTACAGCTACGCTCAATATTGTCTATCTTCTATAAAATATAAATGTAGAAGGCAAACTAGATAAACAGTTGTGTGAGTGAAAGAGTGAATGGATTTCTATAAGCAGCGTTACCTACAGGCAAACCACCTAATTTAAAGAACACTCGATTTCTGGCTTAAACAAAAGGGGGAGAACCGACACAGTTGAAGCTGGACTGCGCTTTTCTCTTTCTTTTAGTGTGTGTATATGTTCGTGTGTACTCGGACAGTGTCCATCTCTAGAAGTGATCAGTCTGGCGTAGCAGTCATCTTACAGCAAGTTATGGACTCCGGAGTTTTGTTTGTGGTCGATATACATCTAAGATCTTAAAGACATTTGGTGTTGTAGCCTACGGGAATTCATTATAAAAAGTTAGTGAAGAAAAACCCAATTAACACCATCGTGTGTGTGTGTGTGTGTGTGTGTGTGTGTATGTGTGTGTGTGTGTGTGTGTGTGTGTGTGTGTGTGTGTGTGTGTG
>JAUKPP010307192.1:0-14812 GCA_032273245.1 Phyllaplysia taylori
GGTCGAAGTAGCCCGTCTCTTAAATGACCTTACAGTGTTGCAGGGGACGTAAAACTGGTAACCAAACCAAAACTTATGCTGTCACAGTCTTACTTCACATGAAATTGAAGAGCATTTTTCCAAACTGTGTATTTGCAACCTGACAACTTCTGAGAAAATAATTTTTGCTGCTCTAAACTTTTATCATATACTTGGGAACAAAAATCTACATTTGTAATTGTTAAAGTGTTTTGAATAAAGGTAATTACATGTTTTGCTCTGACACAGACATTAGGAATGAAAGTGTAAGATAAGGATACTACCACCAGTGGGCCAATACTCTGATACGAACAAAACTGCAAATACTGAATTTGGAAAAACACTGTTCACTTACAAAGGGCTCGCTAAATGCACATATGAAACTATAACTTGAGGGGATTGCTAGGTGTGAAAAGGTCGAGAACCAGTAGGTTGTTTTCAATGCAAATGTCACTCATACGATACGCCAGCATCTTCACCTATCACACAGAGCACCAAAGTTCGATTCCCAAATGTGGACAAGCATCTGCACCTTTCTGCCGGGATCTGTCCCTGTCAGTCCGGATTAGCCCCAAGGCAGGCAGGATCTAAGAGGTCCGTCTCTTAAATGACCTAACAAAAGCATAAAACTAAAATCCAAACTAAAACCAATACTTTTGCTACAAAAAAAACTGGGTCATATAATATGATCTTTGCTTTATTGCCAGCACATAGTCAGTAACAAATCCCTGCGTTTATAACAACCACTCAACACTCACAAAATGTTTCAACAAAAAATATGCGCGTAAGGCAATAGACAAAATGACTTACTTCTCGCGACCTACAAACTGAAATACATGTATCTGGGATTAATTTTTATCTACTGGTTTGCTATCTTTATCATGTTTGACATTTCCCTTCTTTTATTTCATTGCAACAAATTCCAAAGAGTTTCAACATTTGGGTTACTTTCTGTTAAGAAGCATTGGGCTCAATACTGTATTTTTCTGACTAAAAAATTATAATCTTGATAGCTTTCAAATAATACATACAGCGAGAAACATAATTTTTTCACCAACTTGCAGGATCACTTTTAAAAAAATTGAATTCTTTATTGAACATGTGTCTATTTGACCAATATGCAAAAAGAAACTCATTTTGTTCGGCCGTGTTACATAAGGAGGAAAAATTACTTGAAATTCAATCCATGCAAGATCAGTCACATTCATATTCATGTAAACTTCTTTATGAGATCAACACTTATAATTGTTAATTATATACCAATGTTAAATAAAGACTACTCAAAAGACAAGGCATGCTGGTATAAATCGATGTTAAAAAAAAGGTTAGACTGCTTTAAATTTACAATAACGTATTCCACTCTCCAATTCAATAATTCTGAAGCAGGAAACAAAATCATGCAGCAAGCCATCCAAACTCATCTTACTAAGAAAAGCGCTGGCATGTGGTTTGAAATTGAATTATCCTAAAAAATTAAAAACAATTCGCTGCCTGACACTAACATTTTATACACTTTGCCTTCCAGTTACTGATAGGCCTACTGTCAAACTTACTTCATAAATATAACTTGCTTACTATTCTAAATACATATCCAGTCCACTAACCACTCACACATTCCTATAACCCTGTCAGTTTAGTCTGTAGTTACAGCTAGGACAGGCCTACCCTGAAGGTTTTATGAAGCATCCTCACTCTGATAACAGCATCAAGAGAAAATACATTAATTTGGCTTAACTTTACATTCTCACTGTAACTGTACAATCATATTCTGATTCTGCAAATGTTTCAATGCATTTTGCTTTTAACAGTAATCTGTATTTCCCCTTTAAATGCGTTGTGTTTAATGAATCTAAATCAAGAAAGAAGCATAGGAGGAGAAACTTGCTCAACATTTCTCACATCTCAAAAGATTTCCTTCATTTTGCAAAGGATATCTTAAATAGAGCTCATCTGTATGGATGTGATAGTAATGCTTGGCTTTGATTAATTAGTACCATATATATAAAAGTCATCATAGTGCTTCCAATATGGCCTGACTATTTTTTTTTAACTTCTGAGATACAGGGGAAAAACTGATTTGGCCCGACTCCGTGTTACAAGAAAACCGTTTTGGAAATATTTAATTTGAGCAAAACGGCCCGGCACCTTAGAAAAAATGTAATAGCAAAAGATGCCCTATGGTCGGGGAGTTACATAATAGGCTTATTCTGTAATAGCTTAAGTCGCACTTGGGCCATGTTGGAAGCACTATGACCAAGTTCTCCATCAATTCACCACTAAAGCATCAACATATCTATTAAAAAATCTGCTGCTCATAAACAATTCATACTGCAAACAAAACATCAGATACAGATTCTTCCCAATCAAACAACACCATGTTTGCAAACTCAATGAAAGACAAACATTCCCGGATAACACATCAAGTATCAAATGTACAGTTTTACAAAAATTCCATTACATCACTCAATTCATGTTTTCATCCTCTCCCAATATTTCATTCACATTGCACCACAATAGCGTCACTCTCCACAATCAATATCATTATCACAATAGCTGCTTCTCATCATGACTGGGGAAACTCCAGCCTTTCAAAGACTTCGGAGGTCAACTTCAGATACTTGGACACCTCGTTTGGGTCAGTGTGGACAGATGCCTGGAGAAAAGGAAAAATTAACAAGTTTTAATTTTTTTTAAAAATGATATACAGGGTGTTTTTTTTTATATTGATCGATTCTGAACAGAAATAATTTGAAGACGGTAAAAGATAGAAACACTCGGCTTTCTACCAATTAACCCTCATCCATTTAAGTTTTTTCTGGTACTAAAATCAACCGAATCCAAGAACCCATTGTGCGACAGTGTCGGTTTGCTCGATTAGACCCCAATTTTCAGCACGCAGAAATGACGCTAATACTGCATTTACAGGTGCATCTTGTGCGTTTCCAAGGCAGTTCGTGCGCTTGCAGCTTTCAGAAAATTCTAACTGAGCACAGAAAGAAAAACACAATTCAAAACTTAGTCAGAACTTGGTATAAAACTTTGGTAGAAAGTGGTAGTGATAACTGTTATGACAATAAAGATAGTAAGAGCTGGATTTGCGATGTGCATGATGCCCGATCAATGAAAAAGACGATTTCATTCATTTGATACCACCAGAGACATCCATCGCTTTCTAGCCTCAAACGATAAAATATGAAGCCACAACTTGGTGGACATTATTCCCTTTTGAAAAACAGTTTTAACTATCTTTTTATTGCCTCGAAATGTTTCTAGCAGTCCTTCTCTTTGGTGTTCCAGTGCGCTCTTTTGACGCCATGATCTAAAAATGACCTTGTTCCATAAACTCCTTTCTAAAATGCCATCTCTATCAATATAATCTTATCAAGTTTCCCAGACAAAACTTAAATGGCCAGAGAATAGTATGCAGAAAACCATTTACTTTTATCTCTTACTGTTTTAGAGTTACATTGTATTTCAGTTTAGAATCGATCAATATAAAAAAAACCAGCCTGTATAACAAGGAATATACATCTCTGTTGGTCATTTCTTTTTATCGCAATAAGATGCTGCAAGTGAAAAGCTTTATTACAAAACACATTTTACGTTTGGCTAAAACTAAAACAGCAAAGAAGCTGGTGCCTTTATCAATTAGTAACTTTTAACTAACGTTTTATGCTCAAGGGAAGAAGAAACTGAGAAAACAGCAGTTTACTGTCATCATTTAACAATGTTTGTGAAGGAAATCTATGATCATGCTAGGATTTTTTCCGAATAAATAAAGCGTTTTGTGCCCTTTCTCTGAGCCACATGGCTTTTTGTAAAATTAGTTATCAAAAGTGACTGAATCAAATTGTTCATTTTTTTTGCATAAACACGGATTGTGATGAAGCTCTTCAAGTGTACTGTAGACCTGCCACAAAGCCATAAGACTGGCAGGAATTACTAGTCACAAAACAAGGAATAATTCTGATTTCATTGCGTCCAAACATAAAAATTAACTGTACTCACATAAAAAAACAACACAATAGGTGTAGCAGATAAGGCCTACCAAGCCAGCTCATGATTATCTCTATCATGATGGTTTTCCCTCTTTGACATCCTCACAAACAAATTTGGGCAGAAAAATTGGCAAGATTACATGATGTAACGCAAAGTCACTGCACATTTATAAACATAGTTTCAGTTGTCCACATTTCGCTAGACCGGCGCTGTGGTGTAACGGTTAGGCTCTTCGCCTTGCATGCGGAAGACCCCGGGTTCGACCCCCAAAAGCGGACGATCAGGGTTTTTTTCTGCTAGGATTTTTTCCTTCAAAGTCCGGGTTGGCCCTGACAGGCAGGGTCGAAGTAGCCCGTCTCTTAAATGACCATACAGTGTTGCAGGGGACGTAAAACTGGTAACCAAAACATTTCGCTGTGCCTTTGCTGTCTTTAACCTCATTTTCTCCTTTCCTTCTATGAGCCTTTCAGCAGATTACTTCCGCTCTATTTCTTTGAGCATGGAGATGCATTTCACACAATTCACTAGCATTAAAATAAAGATTGCTTCCCTGAGAATTTTGCTAATAGTGCAGGCCGCCTTTTAGCACACTTTCTATTAGGCCTAGCACTCCAGGTGTGTACTGTGCTTCCAGTCGGTGAATACGAAAATGCTTTTAGAAAAAACGTTTACTTACAGGAATATCTGCAGTCTTTTCTTCCTTACTGGAGAATTCTCGAAGCATATAGTTTGTTCCTGCCTGAGAATACAAAAGTCAAATATTAGTTTTTGTTTGTTTTGCGGAGGATTCACTGCAATAATAACACTGTGAGGACAATTTAATGCCAGGAAGTTATCTGTGACAATAGCAAAACATAGACAAGATAAGAGGGAGTCCACCACACCAGAGTGTTAGGCCTACCACCAACACTATGAGGGCCAGCAACACTTCTTTTGATAAAGAGGTACCACAGGAACTAACAGCAGATAAAGTTAAGAATCTACAACAACAAACAACACCCTGACAATTTAAAATAAATAATCATGACGATATAATAAAAACCTAATCAAAACGGAAAAACAAAAGACAAACACTGGCCAGAAATAAGAGGAAAACAGGCAGTAAATAACAGGAAACTAGAAAACAAGATGAAAAACAAAACAATGGGTTATGCATTTATCTTGTGGTCAGGCTTCCAAACTTGTTTTTCTTAAGTGTCCTTGAAAAAGTCAGGCAAGAACGGATACCCAGCTACATCTTGTTAAATACGATAAGTATTTTAGCGCCTGTAAAATGACAACATGCACAGTATGCTAGCCAAGAAGTTGAGATTGTTCCAGAATGCCATCAGGTCTGCTAGGGTAATAGAATAGATTGTATTGTAAGGCACATGAACTTGTTGGCCAGTAGAGTCTGCTCTATACAAGTGCCACATTATCATTATTATTACTACTACTATGATTATCATTCTCAGAGTATATAAATGTTATAGAACCACATGTGACAGAAAAATGGCGTCCGTGTATATCTGGCCTCCACCGGAGACTTACTTCGTGAAAGACTCTGGTTTCGTTGATTCGGATCAAAACTTGATCAACTCGCACAAAAAATCTCATCAGCACGAAGAAACAACTGGGCATCACTCTCTGTCAAGGAAAACATTAAGACAGGTCAGAACCAATTTAGTAGTTTAGTTGTGACTACTCGACACACATTCCAAAAATTAAAGAGTGTGGCAATCTAAGACCTTCTCGGCATGTTTCCATAGAGCTGTCCCATGCTCAATAAAAATAGATAAAAGCAGCAGGATTTCCCAAAAAGAGGGGGCAGATCTGATGCCTAAATGCACTGCAATAAAAATAACCATGGGTTTTACTAGAATGAATACCGAGTATTGAACTGAGCTATTCCCAAAAGGATGGTGAAAATTATAAGGAGGTACAGTAGAGTGCCGTTAATCCGACACAGTCCGTCCCCGGCAAAAGTGTCGGATTATCGGATTTGCCATAGTTCGACCCTATAATATGATTTAACACTTTGATTTCATTCAGTTTTGCCGTCTTGTGATCTTTTTATTAGAATATCAGAATTAGTAGGCTATGTGTACAGGTAGTGCCAGAAGCTGATTAATCTTTGCATAAATTTTCTTAATGTTTGGACTATACACAGTATTGAGAAGGGGATGAGTAGGAGGAGGTGGTGAAGTTGTAGATGGCTAATCTTGTTTGCTTATGGGCATCTGGTATGCCATAAAGTTTATCAGTCTCTACACTGCTGGAAATGGGTACGAGGGAATCCAAGAGTAGTGGTCAAGCTTGGTACTGATCGTCTGCTATTTTACGAGCTCTTGCCCCTTCTGTGTACACAACACATGGTGTTGGTGAATGGGATTCTATGTAACCAGCAATACATCTGGTTTTCCGTGTTTCATCTTTTCTTTGTGTGGCGACCTTTATAGTGTAACAGGTCGTACCTGCCCAAGAATTTAAAGTAGATATCGGATTATCGAACAGTTTTTTCTATATAATTATAGATTTTGTTCCCTCTTAACCTATGTCGGAGTCGGAACAGCGAATTGTCGGATTATCGAGACATAAAATAGAGAGAAAAATTCAGTTCCCGCTGATTGTGTCGGATAAGCGAATTTGTCACATTATCAGCGCAGAGGTTTCTAATAGGAAAAGAAAAATACAAAAAAGATCAAAAAGAAGGAGAGAGACAGGGAGAGGGAAGAGGGAGAGAAGGAGATGACAAAGGACACAAGAACTATGAAACCAAAGTAGTCTAATATATAAAAAGGTTGCAGCTTACATCATAAGTATCACATCATTTTTGTTTAAAAGAACTGTAGGTTGTAAGGAGAAATCGACTACTATACAAACAAATCCAAACAGAAATATATTATAAGAATTCTTTACTCCATCACAGAGATAAAATATGCTTAGTCATGTCCGGGTTAATCGCACATTGCTGAGGAGCTCTCATCAGCACTGTCGGCAAGACTCGAGGTTTATGTAGGTGACAAGAATAACCCAGCAACGTTGCTTTCCATGTTGCTGAGCTGATACATTGTCAACAAAACACACATAATAATCAACAATAATAATAATATTGTAAAAATAAAAGAAAAAAACAATAAAAAGAATAATGACTACATTTATATAGCGCATAAGAATGATAAAGTATTTAATTATTACGATATTATATAATACTAGCTGCGTACCCAGCTTTGCTCGGGATAATCCGAAAGGGAAAGGTGGGGCAGAAGGAAATATGGTCAGTTTTATGCTGAAAGTGAAGTAGATTTAAAATAGATGTCGGATTATTGAACAGTTTTTTCTATATAATTATAGATTTTGTTCCCTCTTAACCTATGTCAGAGTCGGAACAGCGAATTGTCGGATTATTGAGACATAAAATAGAGGGAAAAATTCGGTTCCCGGTGATTGTGTCGGATAAGCGAATTTGTCACATTATCAGCGCTCTACTGCAGAGGTTTCTAATAGGAAAAGAAAAATAAAAAAAAGATTAAAAAGAAGGAGAGCGACGGGGAGAGGGAGAGAAGAAGATGACAAAGGACACAAGAACTATGAAACAAAAGTATATAAAAAGGTTGCAACTTACACCATAAGTACCGCATCATTTTTTATTAAAAAGAACTGTAGGTTGTAAGGATAAATCGACTACAATACAAACAAATCAAAACAGAAATATATTATAAGAATTCTATACTCCACAGAGATAAAATTATATGCTTAGTCATGTCCGGGTAAATCGCACATTGCTGAGGAGCTCACGCCAGCACTGTCGGCAAGACCCGTGGTTTATGTAGGTGACAAGAATAACCCAGCAACGTTGCTCTCCATGTTGCTGAGCTGATACATTGTCAACAAAACACACATAATAATTAACAATAATAATAATAATGACTACAGTTATATAGCGCATGAGAATAATAAAGTATTTAATTATTACGATACTATACAATAAGAAGAGTTACTATTTAAGGAGAAACATTTACATGCTTAGCTTCACAGATTTCACAATCTGTTGGGTGATAAATAAAGACAAAGTTAAAAATTTCAACATTAGAGTACTACAAACTTGCAGCAACACTTTCTTTCACTTACAACTTTGGCATTCAACATTGACGTCCCATTGTCAGAGAGTTCGTCTTCAAACAGGAGAACGTCGTCGTAGAAATGAATGGGTTCCCGCTTTTTTAACTTTTCAACATCAATGCGATCTGTTGTCGGAGATACCTAGGGGGAGATACAAGAATGAGTTTGATGATAGCACTCAGGTGGTCGGAGCAGTGGACACTGTCAGTGACCACTCATTATACAGTCCAAGATATGTAGGTGCTTGAGATCAGTTGCCATTGTAAGGGAGAGAGAAGGATGAAGAGAGAGAAAGAGGGACAGAGAGAGAGAGTGCAAAGATAGAAAGGAAAAGAGAAAGATGATGGCAGGACTGAAATAGAGCGACAAAGAGAGAAAGAGGGACAGAAAAAGAGAGAGAGAGAGAGAAAACCAAGAAAGAGAGGGAGAGAGTGGAAGCCAGGAAGTCGGAACAAAAGAAAACTTATTTTTTATTACGAGGGAGCAGACCACACCAGTGTCACCTCATATCACTCACTTACTGTGCCAGCACTTCATGTCTGGAAGCAGAGACTAATAACAGTCTACACCCTCTTATAAGCAAGGCGTGTGATATCAGAGCAAAATCCCTTTCAGATATCGGAAGGGAACAACAAAGAAAGAAAAATAAAATCAGGATTTGAAAAATGGCAGGTTTCAACTGAACAACATACCACTATGGCTCCAGTTTTCTCTTGAACGAGTGTTCCCTTGTATTGTGTGGTGTAGGTCCAGTCAAATGGAGATACCACGTTCTTGATGTGTTCACAGTCTGATCTAACGACGGACAAAAATCCCAAGTAACATTATGAGATAAGATGATAAGATAAGTATTCATTGTTAAGTCATTGAGGTATCGGCTGTGTGTTTCATCCAAGTAAACGCACAATATATAATAGTCTATGAACGCATATCTAAAACATCAGCAGAAAAATAAACTAAAGAATTTATCTTTGCTAAGACCAAGTTTTTCAATTGAGATCTCAACTCTTTGTTTGATGAACACAGAATAGTTCCTTAAAAGGCTATTTCAGTACCGGTAAGTAAACCTTGAATGAGTTCAGTTTCTATTTTACAAAGCCTATAATAGCCTATCAGATCAATATCTAAACCAAAGGCAAACTTTAAAACTTATTCAGAAAACGAATCAATAAATATGATGGTATTTTGTAAACAAAATGGAAAATCTGAAGTTCTATTTGCAAATAATAGACAGCTGTGGTGGCAGACAGCAAATGCTGAGAAAAATTTATTTGGAAGCTGATTTCAGTGAATACAAAAGAACAATTGGGATTAACAGAAAAACAGCATCTGAAACATTTTTACCTGGCTCCTTGCCATTCTTTTGATGCTGCGACTTTAACCGGATCTGAATGAGCGTCCACTAATCTCAGCGCATCCAGAGCATTAAACTCCAACCCACATCCAGACTCATGCTCAATACGCAGGAAATTCCCAGGGAAAACCATCTCTGGAAGCTGTGGAAGCTCCAACTCCTGATCAAACCTGGGAGAAGAAAAAATTAGTCTTAGGCTTTGCTCACTAACCGAACCTTATATCATAAAGAGTAACTCAATCCTAAAATAATTTTTTGTCATTCTTCTTTATTAAGACAACCATAAGAAATGTGGGTTTGCTTAAGTTCTTTAGCAAATAAACAAAAAATCCAAACAATTGGCACCAAGAGCCAGAAATTTAAAAACAAATTAAAGATAATGACTTTTTGCCCGAAGACGAAACAACCTTTAAAATTTAAAATACATCCCAAGGATGCCCATCCCTAAAAAAGTAGAAGCAGATGTTCTGATAAAACTCGGTCAACAGAGCCTCAGTTTTACATACCCAGCCTAAAAGTCTCTGGACTGCAACTTTCATTTTCTAAAGTCACATGTCCCATTTCATCAGTACTTTATTCTTTATAAAAAAAAGAAAAAAAAAAGAAAACTTTACTCTATAATGTGTGTGACGCATCAACAAGAGAGTTTTTCTCTCTCGTTTCATTGCTTCAACAACAGTAGCCGCTAATGCTTCCCCCCCCCCCCCCCCAACCATCCCCTCTCTGTCCTTTTCACTTCCACATGTTAACACCTTCGTTAAGAATGAGGCAGAGAAAGTAGAGAATCTTCGAGTCTGGAGGTCAATTGATCAACACTGGCTCCTTGCATCCCACCATTTCTCATGTTCAGCAGCTCGTTGATGGGCTTCGGTCACACGTGCCAGCTTGCCAATGCCGAGGCAAGAAACGAAGGGACCCGTGATCAGATACACCTTATGCCAAAGCCCCTCCTACTCCTACTCGTGTGTAAAAAGGGAGGGTTGGATTTTTGTTTTAATATCCAATAAAAAAAACTTTGTTGCGACTAAAATTGAAGCAATGAAGTTAATGTTAAACCCAACAGGCATTGTCTTTCTTTAATATTATATGCTAATACATCATGTCACAGTCATAGACTATCAATCACCATTCACCCCTCACTTCAGCTTTTGCTTTGCTAAAATCTAAAGCATTGCTTTGTTATCTTATCATTATCACACTTATTATTGGCTATGGGTCCAAAGGGAGATGTTATACTGAGGTTTTACTGTACAGTGCTAAGCTCATATTTAAGAAGAAAATTCAATATATCACCCTATAACCATGCGAAAAATAGAGTTTGGCAATTTAAGTTAAAGTCAACACTGAACTAAAGATATCTTACTTTTCTTTTTGAGGACCTTCCGATTCCAATATGTGTGACTTGCAAGATGACATTGTCCATGGTCCAAACTGGAACTTTTGATGAACTGCTTTCTTCTGACTCTGCGATGCAGCATTTGGTTTACTTGTCTCTCCTGGTTCCATGATGACTGATCCCCGAGTTTCCTGGAAGGATTATTTTAAAAGGTTTTTTTATATTTTACATCTCTGTGGTTCTATTGGTTTAGATCTTGATTAAGTTGTTAGTAGTAGTAGTAGTAGTAGTATCCATCTTTCAACAAATTCTATTATCTGCTTACTAAGTTAGACAACTTCCATAAATTGCAACCAGTCAGATTCAGCGCGTTTCATCTACAAGGCTGTTCTCTAGAGGTAAACGTGACAGGTAGGGATAGATGTGCTTAAACGTCTTATTTGTAAATGAAGACAGAATTCATGCATCCTTGTGGCCTTATGTTATGGGGTTTGAAGGCGTAGGGTTTAAAGAGACGGTTACGGACTTGGATGCTCGTTAAATAAGTCCTTGCCTGTATTCTGTGTATAGTAGAGCTGGGTCGGGCTCACTTTTTCAATGTCCTGCAAGTCAACGGACGGTTCGCAGCTGAGTTCGCAAATCAGCGAACGGGTAGCGAGTCAGTCAATGGCTCCGATTTGTACCGCGATTTTCTCTCTCCCAAGCCACAAGACAGTTCGTTTAGCGTGGAAGCGTTCGCTTCCAACGGACGCTGCTAATTATATTACAATGAGTCTCAGACGCTGGCGCGACGTGCGACAATGCACACCGCAGTGCAATAATAGTATGCGGGAATTTGGAGAAAAAAAGTAAGAGAGGTGTGCAGTGTGATAGGGGACCACTAGAGTGAAGCCGCACCAACGAACGGTCCCAATAGCATCGTGAACGCATCGTAAGTCTCATGACGTCAACTTGCACCCTATCAGCGAGGTCACTGGAATCCCCCGTGCAGGGCAAGGCCTTAAAAACACTGTCTGCTGTAACACTTCTGTCTTGTCTGCTTACGTCATTACCCGCTGCTTCGCTCGCTCGCTCAGGGCAATCAAGGGCTGCGTAAATTTGACTAGAGAGCCTTATGAGAGTGACTTGCAGGGGCGAGCTGATGAGTTGAATCGCGACTCGAAAAATGACTTGACTCGGCCATACCACTGCTCGGCGTCCGCTCGCTAGCAGAGAGTTTGCGGGTTGCGAATCGGAGCCGTCCGTCCGACCCAGCACTAGTGTATAGGCTAAATTACTTGACTTTGCATTAAAATTAAATGAATGTCAACACTATGATCAATCAAAGGTCGGGTTCGATCGTCGAACAGTAGTGCGCCCACCTACAGATGAGGTCCCGGGTTTGCCAGGATTTTTTCTGAGTTATCGTGGCTCTGACCCCCCATTCCATTGGAGATTAACGTAAATTTCCGAGGTCCCACCTCGTAAATTATCTTAGTGTTGCATGGAGTGTTAAACACAAACCACGATCAAAGGTCCTGGTATCTAGAATTTCTCAAAACTGCTCAAAAGCCAAATACAATAATAATAATGACTGCATTTATATGGCGCATATCCCCGCTTGAAAGCAGGCTCTATGAGCTTTACAATCAATTATTACCCCAGCAGACCAAGTCATTCAGAAACCTTCTCAATTTCCTGGGAAGCATACAGTGCAAGCTGCCATTTTACAGGCGCTAAAACACTAACATACCGACAAGATAGTTTGCTGTCGATAGCCGGGTACCCATTTACACCTGGGTGAAGTGACAAAAATTTGTGTAAAATGCCTTTCCCAAGGACTCAAGGACACTACGTCGGGCCCGATTGGGATTCGAACCCGCGACCTTCCGATCACGAGTCCGGCAGCCTAACCACTAGACCACCAACGCCACTAAACAAGGGGGCCAAACAAGTTTTTTCAGCTCAGCAGAAGTTTACCGTTGAGTAGGCCCTATAGATTCAGACTCCTAAGCCTTGCCCCATTTCAATTGCTCAAGAATGTAGGCTTAACAAATGATTTGTTCGGATTTTGATTTTAGGGATCTCTCTACCCAAGTCCAAAAGAGTAAATCGACACACAACAAATCTCCAGAACTCCTTGGTCAGGCTCTTTAGACCAGTGCTGATATAAATTATACAATTAGAACTAATACTACTAATAGTTAATAGTAACAGCCTAATACTAATCATTCCGGTGATCTTGTAGTTTCGTTTGTTAAAGTCAGGTCCGAGTATCGAAGAAGAGTGAGCAAAGCATGAGACTGGAAGGATGCACAGCATTTTTATCATGTTAAAATTCACTTCAGACTTGTTATAGGCCTACACAAAGGCTTAGTAGACTGAAATAGTTCTGAATTGTATTAAAAATGCTAGGATGAGTGTTTCCTCCTGGTCCCAGCCTTAGTTCAATCTTCTTCGATACCCGGGCGATCGATACCCAAACTTTGACTTTAATGAACGAAACTACAAGATCACCATCATTCCAACTCCCTGGTTGGCGGTGACCTCATTCAGTATTCAGCCTCTTGTCTTATCTAACCAACAACTTAGCTTTGTTGTTACTATCATCATCAGACTCAGTCCTCACCACACGACAACAAACTCTGACTCTGAGTCTAAGACTGAGACTCACTAGATCTAGATATCTAGATTCTAGATCTACTCACTGTCACTGTGTGTTAATGAAGATTGAAATTGAGGAACTTCGAAGTTAGCGAAGTGTCGAAGTCGAAGTCAACAACAATCATAATCATATCATGAATGAACGCTTCCCCACCCGTTCCGAGCCCCTGTCGAGCAAAATTAAAATGTTTGCCTGTCTATAATAGATAGATCTTTATCTAGATCTAGTGCAGCACCCACGGCTTGTTCGTTTCACAGCACAGAGCGCTTGTGTTGTAACACTTTTAAAGTTGTAACTTTGCCTAACAACGATAGACGCCAGACGCCTCCTGATGCCTCTCCTTCCTTTCCTTTTTCCTCGCTCGGTTTATCACTTCGCTCTTCCGTTTCGGAATCTCCTTTTACTTTCTTTATTTGAAATTGCCAGATAAAATTAAAAGCCTTCAGATCGAAATCTTGTAACGCTCGATTTCCACCACATTATCGTTATAATCCTGTACTAGAGCTATCAATAAATTTTTTAAACATCAACCATGTGTTTTTTATGCTGATTTACAGTGAATAGCTCTATCTTTTTTCTAAAATAAAACTGTAAAAATGCCATAATTTGTTTTTTATTTATTTTCCTCCATAAAAAAATCTATCGTCTTAAGTGGCAAACATTCTGAGGTCAGGGGACCATCTTAAAACTCTTTAATGTAAAGAAGTCCCATACAAAGATACGTTCCGTATCATTGAGATGTGAGCAAAGAAATTAGTCACCGATAAAATTTTAACTCATCTTGTTGCTCCAGAAGAGCATAGGCCTACCATGAAAAAAAAGAAAAGAAAAACAAACAACAACAACACATATGCTTAACTTCCCATCTATACCTAACCTGTGCTTTCCTCGCCCCTGACTTTAGCTTCGCTTATAATGTTTAGACTACTATACCGTCTTATCTACAATCACAACTGCAATAAATTACTGTATTTCGAGCATCTTGTTGTGATCAAAATAGGCATTAGGCTTATAAATGTAATTTATCATAATTACCTATTTTCTTATTATTATTGTTATTTTCATTATCAATTATTGTGTACAACCTGGTGTATTAGTAAGTCGCTGTATATGTTGGTGCATACATTATTATTTTTATGAATGATTAGCTATACATGTACGTAGGTCGACCGTCTCTTTCCCGATCACATGGATGACCCAAGTTCGATTCCCAAGTGGGAACGAGCATCTGCATATTATTTCTGATGGGTTCCGAGCCTCTCAACCCGGGTAGCCTCTGATTAACATTGCGGTATTCTTTTCCCTTGAGGGTTATTGGGGTGGGGGGGGGGGGGGGGGTGGTGCTAGGGGTATGCAGTTT
>JAUKPP010307192.1:14822-41362 GCA_032273245.1 Phyllaplysia taylori
CCCCCCCCCCCCCCCCCCCCCCCCCCCCCCCCCCCCCCCCCCCCCCCCCCCCCCCCCCGCGCTAGGTGTATGCAGTTTAGGTTTAGATCATGTTTACTAAGATTAAGGGGTCTCGTTACCAAAAGAAAGACCGCAATCCCAAAGCACAGTATGACATAACTTTAATGGATTAATGTGGACATTTCACGTGATTGGATGTGTGGTGGAAGATTATTGAAGTGGTCACTGTAACACTCTAAGGATCCTAAGGTGGTCTAAAATAGAGACGGAGATCCTTTGTTGCTGCTATAAGCGTCTGGTGGCTTACTTACAAGTAAGTAAGTACATGGAATTGCCACTAGACACACAATCATCCCCATCATACCAGCGCTAGTGATTAAGTTCTTCGTCTATCACCCAGAAGACCCAAGCTCGAGTTCGAGTTCCATGTGGGGGAAATGCATCAGCTGCACCGGCGTCTGTGGTGTAATGCATAGGCGCATCGCCTATCACGCAGAGGACAGGAATTCGAAACCCGCGTGGGGCATTTTGTTTGATCGAGCATATCTGTTTCTGCTGGGACAATGTCCCTCTCAGCCCGGGTTGGCCCTGACAGGCAAGGTCGAAGTAGCCCGTCCCTTAAATCATCGTATAATATTGCAAGGGACGTTAAGCCAAAACGAAAACAAACATAACAGCAGCTGTGTCTTCCTACTTGGATACCTCCCTCTCAGCTCGAATCGACCCTGACAGGCAGAATCAAAGAAGCCCGTCTCTTAATGACCCTACAGTTTTGCAAGGGGTTTAAAACTGAAGACCAAAGCAAACCAAACCTCGCCATGACTAATACTATTATACGAGTATGCTCCACCATCACGACTTCACAAAAAGAGTAGGTCTATCATAATCCATGTAGGCCCCTACATGTATGGTACATGCACATTCCAAAAACATGTTTATCATTTTCAGCGTCTGCGGTTAGTCCCTTTGCATATCACGTAGAGTACAGAATTTCTACCTCTATGCTAGACAAACATCTCTATCTTTCTGCTGGGACGTGTCTCTCTCAGCCCGTTTTGGCCGTGACAGGCAGGGTCGATGTAGCCTGCCTCCAGTATGATATTACAGTGTTATACAGGGCAACCAAACCTGGCAAAAAAGATATTCCCCTTTCCTACACTTTGAAAAAAAAAGTGTTCAAAATACAGGGGGGCGGGCGGAGAGGGGGGAGGGGTATATAGATCGATTCTAAATTGAATTAACACCAAAACGATAAAAGATAGAAACACTCTGTTTTCTACCGATTAAATTTCATTACTTCAAATTTTGTTCTGGTATAAATCGACCGATTTCATAATCACACCGTGTGACAGCGCCAGATTTCCCCGATTTTTACCACGCAGAAATAATGTTCATCTGTCATTAACCAAGTGTATCTTGTACGTTTACAAAGCAGCCCCAGCCCGCGCGCCTGCAGTTCTGAGAAAAATTCCAACTGAGCACAGCAAGAAAAGCATAATTCAAAGCTCAATGAGAACTTGGTATAAAAATTTGGTAGAAAATTGGTAATGTGAATGGCTATAACAACGAAGATAGCAAGAAGAGAACACGCGACTTGCATTTTGCATTGGGCCCGATCAATTGAAAAAGATTTCATCAATATATGATACTCCATGTCAAGTGTCATTCATTTCTAACTTCAAGCAATAAAACTAATAGCCTACTTCTTTTCCACATGACATGAAGCCAGAGCTTGTTAGACATTACTCCTATAAGAAAAACAGTTTTAAAGATATTTGTTATTTTCTTACGATGGTTCCTAGGAGTCCTTCCCTTTGGTATACCAGTACAAGTGCGCTGTTTTGACCCCATGACCTAAAAAGGGCCTTGTTCCGCTAGCTCTTTTTTAAAATGCCTTCTCTATCTTAATCTTACTATGCATCCCAGACAAAACTTAAATGGTCAGTGAACGATGTGCTAAAAACCTATTGCTTTTTTACCTCTTACCGTTTTCGACTTATTCCAGTTTAGAATCAATCAATATAGAAAAACACTTTGTAGATCATTGAATCAAACTTGATGTCACTGAGATGCCTTTTCTCAGCTCCATGCAGAACTCAACGTTTCAACCCATCCTTTGCTTAGAAAGTTGGAAAAGATCATCATGTCTTTTTACATAATATGAATTGTAAAATTCGATTCATTCCTTTGATTTGGCTTTACGTTTTTCGTCCCCTACAACACTTTATGGTCATTTAAGACACAGTCTACTTAAACCAGGGTCAACCCGGGGTGAGAGGGATAAATACCAGCACAAAATGCACGCAGATCGTCCGCATTTGGGATCGCACTCGTCCCGACTTCTGCGTGATAAGCGAAGAGCCTAACCACTACACCACAGACACTGGTGATTCATTCCTTCACAACAAATACATGTACTTTCATTTCAAGACAGAAGAAAGTAGATCTTCATTCTCAACTGTAGGCCTATCACATATATTATGTGTAGGCTATCCTCCCCAGCAACATGATCGTATCAATGTTTAGAGTCAGTGAGAGTGAGAGGAAGGAAATACATAATTTGCAAGGGGAAAACCAGCTATGCCCAAATTGATGATATGATAGTTTGCTTATACGCTTATTATCATTGGTGAAGGACATCTACCAACTATTACTAGCATTTATAACCTCAATAAAAAATGTGTTAAAGCTCCATAGCTTTTGTTTGTTTGTTTGGGTTCGGGTTTTAGGATTCCATCGACTATAAAGTCATTTCGGCACCCATCCATAGCTTTCTTTGTTAAGGATATGCTTCACTGTTGACAGACTCTGTAAGATCATCTCAGTGCCAGGAAGTTAATTTTGACAACAGTAACACACACAAAAGAAGTAGAAGGAACAGACAGACCAGTGCTCCAAACATCCTCTCATGAGCAACAAACCTGCTTTGTTAACCCTGTCCGCCCCTTGTGGCAAACTTGGTGAATTATTTCACTTAGGTGACTGCATCAGGGCAACATTAAAATGACGTGACATACACATGGTTCTGTCTCCGAGTCCATGGCTGCAACCATCATGTCCAAATGTTGTATCGGTAGTGGCAGTAAATTACTCAATAACTGCATTGCACTTGGCAGTCATCTGGTCCGGAGAGGTCTTAAGACTGCCTTGCACTTTAGCTGTATTAAGGCTCTCCACTCCCGGGGTACAGAACTAGACAGCCACGGCTCTGTAGCTTGTAAAGACTACTTGAAGGGTGCATAACCCAGATAACTCCCTGATCGGCAACAACAACAATTGTTAACCCTATGCTTATATCTAAAGAAGTACTTATACTACTTTTTACCCTTGTAGTTTGCTCTCTGCACATAATCCATTTCAATAGCTTTGAGCTTTAGATGGGTGCAAGGCAGTACAGAAACCTACATTCAGTGATAGAAAAATGATGGAAAATGATGACTTTCATTTCTCATAGGCGTTCAAACTTATATACATGTAGATTAGAGATAAGGACATTTTTTTTTATCAAATCAGATGAAAACTTGGTTTCGAAGTTGTGGATCATGCGGATAGAGAACTGCAAAGACTTATTGCCACACAACATCAATTAGTTAAGCTCCCATGACTACACTTTACCCAATGTAAAACACAAAACACTATAGAATCCATTCATTATTCACTTTATTCATATGTATTTATAATATAACAATAGCAATACAAGCTATGGTGAATTCTTAATGCATTTTTATTATAATAATAATTATAATACGGTACATACACATGTACATAGTATTATCGTAAGGGGAATTATTATTTACGTCATCTTATTTACCAAATACATGTAATCATAGTTTACATATATGATCCTGCTTCGTTTTCTAGAACTGCACAAAAAACCTGCGCGGTGAGCGAAATGGCTCTGATTGATTCGAAAAAGAAAGAGAGCTGGATTTGATAACGATCACGGCTCCAAAGAGCCTGCAGTACAGTACAATCAAAAAGTAAATTTGTGAGGAGGGGGGAGGGGCGAAAACCTGTTGTGGGTTCCCCCCTTCTCTCCCCCCTGCAGCACAAAGCACACAAGTGCTCACTTCATTGCAACAGAATAATTACAGTAGTTTTGGTTTCACTGATAACAACGACGACGACGACGATGACGACAACGGCAGCAACGACAACACATTATGTCATAAGTTATTCTACCCCAATTGCCCAGGTCACAAAAGAGTTGCTGTACACACACACCATATGCACGCACGAACATAACATTTCAATGACTGAACGTTTAACAAAATAAAACCTTCGACAGAAATGAGGATCGACCCGAATACATCGTGAATATATTCACCGTTGGTGATGACATAGGGATAATAATAATAATAATAAAATAATAATACATGATGTACGATGGTGTAAGATCTCAAATGTGGACACCCGGAACTACATGGTGACGACAATGGCGATGATGATGGTGGAGAATGAGGAGATGGGAGGATGGAAACTTCAGATCTGGTGTTGCTAGCAGTTCTCACTCCATGCAGGAAAAACAATGGCAGAATGCACTTTCACATATAGTACAATGCAAAACAGACACATACACACTCACTCGTAAAAGAATAAGTCTGTAAGCAACATGACAATAACAGCAAATGACAATTACAGAAAAAAGGACATTATTTATAATCCTAACACAAATATGAAGACAGCATAATATAATAAGAGACGTACATGCAAATTGTATTTAACAAGAAACAAATAAACAAGAGCCCAGCAAACTTCTGGCTTTTCTCCTTGTGGCTGGACAAGATTCCTGCCTGCCCCGAGCTCTTGGCCCACAAGTGGACACCGCACTGCACTTTTGTGATCTGAACAGCAAGTTGCTAGCCTTCTGACACAGTTGACCGCTAAATAATTACTCATTATTTATAGACTTGCCAGCTATTTTGGTTGCTTAAGCCTAGGGCACCCAAAAAGGACATTGGCATCAATGCACATGGTTGTGAACCAAACATACAATGTATATTATATCGCTGATAAATAGTTTTGAGATATCACATGAGGCTATGAGTCAGCTATACAAAACTGGGAAAGAAATATAAGACTTGAAAATACCCCTACCGTGACCCAAACTGTAATCACCTCCTACATCTCAACCCAAATATAGAGGAAAGGCAGTTAGGATTGACTTCTCATAAGCACTGCCTTCCAGGGAGTATCCTTAATGACTGACTTGTTTGCTCTGTTTTGTTGAGGTTTTACATCACTTTCAGCCCTGCTGGGTCATTTCAAGAACTGGTTTGACATTATATCCAAAGCTATGAGAAGAGTTGTAATGGCCCAATATCCACATAGCTTGTTGAGCTTTTACAGCATTATCAACCCTGTAAGGTAATTTCAGTACCAGTAATCCTCACAGTAGTAGAAGAACCCTCTTGCACCAAACCTCCCAACACTGCTATAAATAACATAGTTAAAAACAAAACAAAGGTAAGGTTTTTAAAATCCAAGGTTTGCTGTGCCTAGGAAGCAAATAGCTCCAAATCCAAAATTACTAGAAATATTGCTAGAAAATACAACGATGAAGGGTATCCAATGGCAAGACTGCCAGGTATAAGCTGTTTGATAAAACGGGTATATTGAATAGAGATAATGATAGCAAATAGAGACTGAAGTTAGTCGTAGATAAACCGTACATCAGGCAAGGAGGGCTGCATAGAATGAGGGAGATAGAATCTCGGCTAGCTGTAATGAATGACAAAGTGCGAAAGATAAAACACCTAGCATTTTGCATCTATCAAAAATCCATAAATACATGAGAACAAAACCACTAAAAATGCAATATATCGTAAACACAGATCCAGGGAAAATCCTGTTTGAAATTCAAACACTTTTCAGCATGCGCAAAAGTGTGATAGAAAAATCTCCTGGCCACTCTACTCTTTTGCTAGCATTTGTGTTTGTCAGACTTGGATCTGTAGCACCGAGGGTTAGGGACAAAATGACACAGTTGTTGAGGATCAGCATAGAGAAAGCCAGGACGACGTCAAACTATCCCATTACTGATTTAACTCCGCTGATGGACACAGACATACTAAAGGGGGAAGTAAAAAACCTGACAAAACTAAAACTTATGCCTTGACCGCCAACACAAAACATAAAAGTCCACTAACGCAACACAGGCATGCATAAAAAAAAACCAAAACACGACCAAACCCATGACATAAAAATGACGAACACAAATAAATTTATACAAGGATGCCCCCCTCCCCTCCCCTCATACCACCAACACAAACAAGTACATTGAAACATCACATAGACATAAAAAAAAACTCAACAGAACCCACGCTTATAATCGTCAACAGAAACAAACATTAACACACAGCATAATGTTGTTACAGTTCTCCTTAGTAACTTTGTGTTAGTTCACTCCACTCACAGTGCCATCAGGACAAGAACTGTGACTATCACATCACTAAATGAAACGCATCATGTAAGTTAAGTACAAAATGCCCACACAAATTTTTACAGCAGTTCTCACACACAGCAAGAACATGATAAAACAAACTTTTTTTTTACATCTTTGTTAGTCTATGACTAGAGAAACAGTTTAAGATGGACACTATCATAATTGGTGAGAATCTCGTAACTTTTTTTCCATTTTGTTTCTTGCAATTTGCTAACATAAAGTTTGCAAGGAGACACTAAAAACTTAAAAGCTATTGGTCTGCATAACATTTGCCTAACAACTCTTTAATCTGAAAAGATTTATTCTAGTTAAAACTACCATTCTATAAATGCTTCTGTTTCTTGCACAAGTTTCCCATGAGCCTGATATACATTGGTGCGGTGCAAGAGACCGTGTGATGCAACAAGTGTAGTATTGAGAGGACATAGAGTAAGCCTTCGGACACACACTTTTCCATCTCACAGAGCTAGTAAGAGAACTTCTCTACAAAGTTTCATTCTTTGTGTCTCATTGCGTTATAGCTAGTAATATTAATTATTTCTTAGAGGAAAACCAATGAAAATTTTACAGATGTCATAGAGTCCTTGCAAACCAGCACGTACTGAAGAATCAAAATCAATTCTGATCAATGCAATTTCTAGGGATGTTAAAATATTTCTTAGATCTAGGTAGAGTGAAGATTCCAATAAATACTTTACATTTAGGACACCTGATGTACAAGGGGATCATTTATTGGGAATTCTCACAAAAAGAGAAACAAATCTTATCTCAACAAGAGGTGCTTTGATATTCTTGACTTTCTCACACTGAAAAGAAGAGTATTTATCAGGGAGTTGCTCTATTACAGCGATGAATGAATGGAACTTATTGCACTGGAGAAAAAAATAAAATTATACAGGGAAAATCAAACTGGTGACATTTGACTGCTGAAACCAGAGTGCTAAACTAAAATCACGAAAACAGCAACTGATTTTCCTCGAGTAGGCCTATATATTTGGGTTTCAAGTTTTCATTATACTGATGTATCTGCAGTCAATTTAATCTCTCTTCCAAATCATCTTTCCAATGAGATATCTGCCTATTCCTGCAGAGGCTCTAGGCGAATACATTGCCATAATTACATTGTTTTGCATAGGATAAAATACAACTTGATGAAGGCAAAAGTGATCAGGTAACAATATGGAGAATTTACAAATGATGCAACGCAAATGAGCGACATGATATGGTTCATCTCGTTCCAGTTTATCTACAAGAATTCTCCGAGCACTGAGCCACATGGAAGAGCAAGACCGGACAGAGGCTCACATACCCTGCCTGACAGAACATCTTTGTACACTGTGCTCAAGAGACCAACGCATTTCCTAACTACACTTTTCATAGAACACATGACCAAAATGTTCCTTAAAGCCATTCTCTGAACTGTGTCAGATTGCGAGGGAATGAAATCTAGGGTTGCTAAAAATCATCCACCACCTTCACTGCCTTTCCTCTAGGAGAAAAATCATCGGTCACAAAGTGGTTTTGCAAGGTGAGATCGATGACCCGAGTGCGACGTGTTGACCTTCACCATCAGACTTAGAGAGACATCGTCATTAGATCATGACAACTGGGGTCCACTCTTAGACAAATTGAAACGGTTTCTTAGACCAATTGACATATGAATACACTTTTGACCAGTGGCAGTATAGGGACTATTGAGAGACACCCTCGTCCTCTGCCATGTGCAAAGCCCTACAATTTCTTTTACTGCTGTCCCATCTTGAGTCAGTGTTCTCACTTGATCTTGCTCATCCTTAAGACAGTAAAAATGCCTCTCCCTAAACCATGTCCAGATAAATTTGAAGATACAACAGATTCCAAAAAGCTCTAAGTGCTGTCCCCTAGTCAGAAAAGATTACTGGAAACAATGGAAAATGTTTGAAAAAAATCCCCAGCTTTCAGAATTCTGTTCAGAAAATTCTCTTTCAATTTGGAAGGCAAAGGGATTTAAAAAACAACAACTTTATGATTCTTTTGTAAAAAAAAAAAAAAGACAAAGAGTTTTTGAAATCTCTGGACATGTGGCCACCCAAGAAAGACCAAGTGTGTCTTCACCGACTCAAGATGGAATTAGCAGCACAGTGCCTGCCGACCAAGGGACTTGCCCAGCTAACCCTGGATCCAACATGTCACCCAGGGAGGGTATGGTGCCGGCCGTTCAGCTCGGGGCCAGCAGGTGTTGCTCCAGTACAAGCATCGTACCAGCTGGCCCACGGCAAACATCCCGGCACGACCGCTAGAGCTGGGCGCCCACGGGGCTCGGCAGTCTGGGAGAACAAGCTCATGCCTATACACTCCTCATTGTTTCCTCATAGTTGTTTCACTCAAAAGCTTGAGATTTAACCAAGAATACTTCTGAAAAATTTCTGTCATAAAATATATCGATCAGATTGAGAAAAAGACCCCAAAGCTTTGAAGATTTCATTGTTAAAGATTGAAGTACTGACCAATTTTGTGGACCAGAACAATTCTCCATAATGTTTCAGCAGTGAACATTTCACGATTATATACTTTGAGAAACAGAATACCTTTTATGTTTTGGAGTGACCATTTCAGTCACCATTATTCATTGATTGATTTTGCTGACTGGAGCAATTCTCAATACCATTTTACTTTCACAAAGGCCCATCAGGCCAACATCAAAGTGTGAGGCTAGAGCTGTTCTCCCATACCTACAACATCAGGAAAACATTCTGCCGTAACGAGGATGACCCGCCATGTTGTAGGTAACACAAAGCACACGAGGCCGAGCCACAACCAACTGAGGCTACACGAACCAGCTCATGCCAGCTCCATAGACCTAGGCTGGCCGTGGGTCCAACATGTCACCCAGGGAGGCTGCCTGCCCGCCAAACACGTCCACAGGGTGCCCTCAAGGTCAAGGTCCCTGCATGCAGGTGGCCAAGGCCCTGGGGGCGGGACTAGTTGGGAGGGGGAGCGACAGAAGCTCTAGGCCCCTAGGAGCTGGGGGAAGCCTGGCCTGTAACACAGAGCTGGGGACCCGAACTTGTGTGCACACAAACTTGCACACAATTCCCCATAACACTGTTATACACACTAAAAACTTTCACAAACACCCACCCGCAACCCAAAATTGGCTTCGTAAAATGCTCTCTCAAACAGACAACTTTGGAAAGTCCCCCCCCCCCCCCTCCCCAAAACAAAAAAAACCTGCATTAAGACAACACCACAACAAAACAAATCCCCTCCCCACCCAAAACCAAACAAAAATGGCCCAAATCCCATAGGAAAACATTCTAAAAGGCCTCAAGTTCATGGCAGAAGACAAAAGTACTTCAATACTCTACATAGCAACTGTCAACAAAGCATACTTTTGATTTATAACACACTGGGGGAAACCACCATATCAGAAATTCCACTTCCCAATTTGCAAGTTCCCTAAAATGCCTAAAAAATTGCTAACCCCAAAACTAGATTTTTCACTTGCAATTTGCAGTATTATCTCATCTCTGAGACAATTGCTAAAAAGAAAAAAAGGTCTGAGAAAGAACAGAATGGAAACAGGAGTGAGGTCCTCATAATGCACAGTTCAATGTCTAGACTTGTACGGGATCATAACCAGCCATATCAGTGTAGTTACAGGCCCAGCACCGCCTGCGTCATGTGCAGACGTCATCACAAAACTCAAATGATTCGGTTGATGGCCGTGCTTGCCTTATAGCATTGGTTTGTTTGGGTTTTACAGCTCCTTTGACACAAGAAAATCATATAGGTGCCGGTATTCCCTATAGCCACTCTGTGGCTGGGAGTTCTTCTATGTTTTGCACCACCGGAATGCAGACGGTGGAGAAGAAAAGAAGAAAGGAAGGAAAGGGGGAAGAAAAGGAGGGGAAAATGCCCCCAAAAGAAAATATAGTGCATTTGCCTCAAGATGTGACGAGTATGTGCAATATTTCACTATTGTAAGGCATTTCCCTCCCACAGGTGGGCAGTCTGCTTACATGGCCCCAACTGAAGTGGGGAAATAGTATTGGTTTAGAGGATATCACAATAGATGATGGACAGAATATAGTACAGGGAGAGAGAGAGTTCTTTTTACATCAGAGTAGAGGGGGAGTTGATGGGGACATCACATTCTGCACAAACACACGCACACACACACACAAGCACACACATGCATACGAGGAAAAGATTGCGAAAACACATCAAGTCATTGCAGAATAAGAGACGGAGCTCTGTTCAGACCGTCAGCAAGTGATAGCTCTGAAAAAACTGACTGCTACTCTCCGAGAATGTGTTTTGCTATTGCACCTACAGTACACTCATTACTTCCATCCCTGTTACTTTCAGCCAAACAACAATAGGACTTGTTAACCAAAACCTGTGAATCTGAAAAGGTCAAAGCGGTCAGCTTCTTTCTCTGAGGTGCTCGTCTCACATAAAACTCTCTGCTCTGGTATAGGACAAGACCTGGCTTCCTCTTCCTTTTCGGCACTGGTTCAGGCCAACATTTTGATTAACACACCAATAAATAAAGGACTACTTTAGTACTTAGTACTTGTCTTGCACACAGACGGACCAGTGGCTCAAACCAGCTAAGTGTCAAACACTATTTACACACAGTATGTACAAGCTTAACGCCTATTCACAGTCAATATATATACATGTGCGTGTGTATATATATACATTATTTATATTTATATCGTACATCAAACATGTGGAACTTGAAACCTCCACGCTAAATGGGAGCATATTTCTTGCCTTTAGTTATTGACTCAAAGCGCAACTCCTGTACACAACACACAAAACTAAAGCCACGCAAGACAGAAGCTCATAGCACTACATCTGTCCAATGTTGTTATAAAAAACACGGGTGGTGGTGGTGGTAGTGGTGGTAACACGTACACACAGGTGAAGCCACAGAGACGAACAAACTAAAATATGCAATAAATAATTCTCCAGGCATCACCTGACCAATCAGTGGACAGTAGCATAGAGCTTAATAATCTCAGAGAGTGTTGTTTCTACGCATGGTAACACCACACATATCATCTACTCATAATGCAAAACATCTGACTTTACAAGTGAGAAATAAAATCACTGACTTTGACAGAGCTAGGAGAAGGAAGTATGTTCACAACATCTGACAGTAAGGTCAATTTTGTTATTCAAATATAGGTACATGGAAGAAGAATCAATATTGGCACATATCCTTAAGGCAAGCTTTGGGAGAATTTACAGCTGCCTCAAGCACGTACTGGGAATGGGAGGATGGTGGGTGCTAGGGGAGGTGAAGGGGGGGGAGATGGTAATTGAGAGCGACAGGGTGGAAGGAAGTCTAAGACACTGGCTCCTCAGCATTATCATAATCGTCATTATGCACATTTACAGCAAAAGTTTGATGAAGAATGGGCTAGGCCTGGCTTCTAGATAACAACTCTACCGGAGCCTGAGAGACACCGGTCTTGGGTGAAACCTCATCAGCTGTAGGAGCAATCCTCATAGGTTTCCCCCCCGTAAATTTGTAAGTCTTCCAACTGTACTTCCCCAACCAGCAGTTCAATTAACTAACTACCTCAGACTTAACAATGCCCTTTACAGTAAATGCAGAATAGAAATAATAACTGAAAAGCTTTTTTTTCTAAAAAAAAGACAAAGAAAAAAGACCATTCAAACAGACCCAGGACACATTTTGCTCCATCTCTTTTTTAAAACTTTAAAACATAGTAACATTATGTGAAAGACGGATGGAAGAAAAACACAAACAAAGCAAACAATATAGCCCTCTGGTGGATCACTGTTTGATAAGCTGGCATGGCTCCCTCGGGAGGTGCCATCGTTTGTTCATGCTCATAGAATATTAACAGGGAATATTGTCTAGTCTACTAGATCAGCAACTATGGTTTTGCGATGACATTGTCTAGTCCACTAGACCAGCGACTATGGTTTTGCTACAACATTGCCTTGTCCACTAGACCAGTGATTATGGTTTTATTGGACAAGCACTTAACCAAGTAGCCTTGACAAAGTCTTACTGCCACCATCCATTGTATCTGTTTGGTGGGAAACCCTTCATTCTTAACTTGTTTTTGGATCTTTGATTAACATCAGTGCAGATGTTCTAACCCTCTCTCTATATTATCCTTTGAAGGAGAGGGAGAGGGGACAGCTCTTGCTTGCTATTTGATTCGGTAGGTAAGCGCAATAAAGGCTGCTGTCATAGATATCTCATTGACCAAGCTGATAAGAAAAGGATTCAGGTGTCACATCACTTGCCAGTCGAGGGAAGATTCTTTGCATTTACGTAGCAATGTGAGAAACAATTTCACAAGGAAAAAGAACTGACAGACACAGATGCAAACTCGAGCTTCAATATCAACCAAGTCACAGATCATAACATTACCAGACTTTTGGGGCGGGGGAAACAGAACAATATTGGCAGCTAATGTTTCATGAAAAAACAAATAGGGCAGCATGGTTTATAGAACTATCTCACATGGCTTTGCAGCATCCTGCAGAAAGACATTGCCACGCCTTATGATTCACCAGTCACTGTGTGCACAGCCAAATAACATCAGAATAGATATATATATATATAAACAATATGACATAACAAATACACACAATCAAGGTACATTAAATCAAAACATGTCGGGTGTCCATAATGATTCATGAAATGGCATGATGATGATAATAAGGGTGTCCACATTTGAGATCAGAATGAAGTTGTGGGAAAAGCTTTGTTGAAGCAAGATACCAAATCTGCTGTAGCAAGCTCCCGGAAATGTTTAATGTGTGAATTACGAAACACATAAAGAGAGATAATGTTCGTTTACCAGCGAAACCAAGAACTGCACCGGAACCATCCCATCGTTTCCCCTTAAGGGAGGGATTAAACAGTTTCTGCTTCTCCGTGTGTGAATTGCGAAACACGTGAAGAGACAATGTTGGTTCAACGAAACCAAAACCCTACCGCAACCATTTCCGCATCTTTTCAGATTATTTGAGAAGAGATTCAACAGTTGCCGCTGTTTCTTTATGAACATGAGTGTATGTACCAGCATGTAAGATTCACCATCTACCGTTCTACTGCACTACAACAGATTGATTATCTAGCTACAACAAAGCTTTTCACACTTAATTAAGCCAAACCAGTGTTTGGGGGTTTCTAACACATGTTATCATGGGACAGCACAAGCACTGTATGTATGGGGGGTAAAAAAGGGGGAGAGGGGGTGGGGTGGGGATGGGTATTTTGGGATCAGAGCCACACACATGACGACGAACAAGTATTGAAAAGGAGGGGGTGAGTAATCTGTCATCATATAAAGACATGAAGAAAAATAAATTTCATTAGGAGGACAGGAGCTGCGATTGCGAGAACAACACGTAGTATTTACGGCAGAGACCAGTAGCGAGTAAGTGGTACAGATGATTAAAAGACAAGAGCTCAAGCAAACATGAAAAAGAAGATAATATAAGTTCAAAGGTCATCTGCCAACTCGCTCCCTCCACATGCAATGGAAGAGAAAAGAAACAAAGACTCCATTTGAAATTAGCACGCTTAAGACCGCCCTCCAAAGGACCCATAAATAGACACACAGTGTTCATTTGTGTGTTCATATTGGGAGTGTTAGCCCAGTGTGGAGTATTAAAAGCCTTTCATTGCTCTATCATCAGTTATGCATTGGCTAACTGTACGAGGTGTTTCACAGCCTTATTCTCGAAATAATAGCATTTAACCAAGGGACATTTCAAAGAAGACCCTGATTTAGCACTGCGCTTGGGGTTTTGTTTGAAACACAGTAAGATCAGTTAAGAGACAGGCTACTTCGGCCTTGCCTATTAGGGCCAACCCAGACTGAGAGGAAAACCCCCTAGAAGAATAATTTTCATGCCAATGCTTGTCAGCACATGGGATCAAACTTGAGTCTTCTACGTAATAGGCAAGGAGCCTAACCATTACACCACAAACACCAGTACTTAGCCGTCTATTTCCCATTAGGGGTGTGAAAACAGAAGCATAGCAAAAATTGGAGAACAGGCTATGCGATTGTGGTGTAAATCCGAGAGAACACTAAAACGCTGAAGCACAGTGCTATTGTGCTATACAGTATATAAAGGGTTCCAAACGGTTGAGGACAGTACTATTGTAGAGAAAGGGCCCCCTAGTGCTTGAGCTCAAAGCTACAGCATTAAACATCAGAGTAGGGACATCATTGCAAGTGATGAGACAAGAATCATGTTAGAGGAGCAGATTGGATACAATTTCAACCACAAACATGTACATACAGGGCACAAAGTTTAGCATATTGTCGTGTAATATATTGTTACCATATCATTTACTAGTGGTGGTGGACAAATCACTGTTTTAAAGGGTATTTATACAAGATTTCAGCTACGCGTAAAAGGAAAACACATCTTAGCTATGGAAACTTTTATGAAGCATTAAAATATCCAATACTCTACATGTCGAAAGGCCAATACATGTACAATATAAGAATGAAAAGCAAGTCTTTGAATCTTTATTCTTATCTTATTGTTAACCAACTATCAACATTTATTTAAATTTGATTTTATTAGCAAAATCTTCCTTTTACATTAAAATGAAGTCCCAACGTTTATATGACAAGACTGAAACATGGCCCACATCAAAGACATGTCTGTGTCATGACCATCTCTAAAAGCCTTCAACCTAGTAGGCTGATGTTTTCCTTTTTTATGTATTTTTTTTCTTGTTTGTTATCAGTGGCAAATCTATGAAAAAACATTCTCCAAAATGTTGATCACATTGACGGCGACCAAGGCTACCTTGAGACTGAGGACAAACTCAAATCTTCAAAGGCCATAAAACGTAACTCTAAAACACTTCATCATTTCCAAGAACTACTAATCACTATCTCTGTTACAATTGTATTCTCAGAAAAATCATGTACAATTCATACAACGCGAACACAAAAGCAAAAAAAACAACCCAACACAAATAAATAAAAATTTCAAACTAACAAAACCCAACCCAACAAAACAGTCAACAATAAGTAAAAAAACAAGCTCAAGAATACACTACACTGTTGCTCAATACAAAGAAGAAAGGGTGATACAGAGAGCTAGGAGTCTTGATTGCATGTGGTGGGCTGGCTTGGAGGGACTGACAGTCACTAGACCTAGAGCTCTGTCCGATAGTACAGACAAGGCCACTAATTAACATGGACAGAAATGAGTCAACACGGGCGAGCGAGGGACAGAAAAGGGAAAGGGTGGAGGAAGGTAGGAAGAGGAAGGGAGGTGCATGACAATGAACACCTTGAGAAAAAAAAAAGAATCAAGTTAACCAATAGGTATGAGTAGGGAATAAAGTCTATCTCTGTGCATGGTCGGGAAGTCTACTTGGACAGCTTGCTAATCACACGAATCAAGGCCCCGTTCTCGTCTTTTAATCTCTGATTGTCTGCCTTCAGGGCCTCCATTTTCTGGGGAAACAAAGACAAGACAGGCATTAGTTACAGCAGCACATATCTAACAGCAACTACTGGCTCAACTTGAGAGAGGTGGGAGGGGGTGGGGGGGGGCTATTAAAAATAGAAAGCACCCAAAAATTCCTCATGCACAGAATTTACTAGTGCAATACAATCCCTCTTCACAGAGAAAAAAACATGATTAAAAAAATGGATGTGAGGACCTAGAAAAGAAAGGCACAAATATCACTTACCATATACATGTGCAAATTGCAGTGTGCAATAAATAACAATTGTAACACAGTGTTTGTGATGCTTAGCATTTCACATCCAAGGGAACAGGCTAAAAAAACCCAACTGGGCCAGAGAGTCTCAGAGAAAAAAAAAGAAGAAATATTTACAAAAACTTTGAAGGAAAGAAAAAAAATTCTTTTTATTTATGCATACCTGTCCACTAAGACGAATGTTCAATTCCTATGACTCCTATTCCTTGGCCATAGGTGAAACGTCACTTTGGTCATAACTAACAATAAAGCAAGTCCCTTGTGTTCTTGACCCATGAGGGTAAGTGGAGACATACTCTGGTCATTAATGCACATTTTAAATAGAACGGCTATAAAAATTCTGAAAAAAAGAAACCTGAGTCCCCTCCCCAAGGGATCTCCTACACTGGCACTGAAGTGCACTTACAAGGCAAGACGGAATGCTATGAGGAAGACAATTCCTAAGAGCCCTTGCAATGTACACACTGAATAAGAAATTTATCCTATCCTGGCAAAATATGATTTCTGTCTAATTGATGTGGGCATTCTACTCTCTAAAAATGCCAGGACGTGAAATTTGTTTTGATATTTAACCTTTTTTTCCAGTATGATTACAATTTCTGCTCAGAAGCAAAGGTTTGCAGTTGTGAAAAGAAATCTGGGATGTGAATGGGAAAGACTAAGTACTAAAGGTTGATGCTTTTGGGTCCATTTCAAAGCAAAGTGTCCAACTGATCTTTGAGTTTGTGAAGTCCTTTCTTAAAAAACAGGCAAGATTAAAGCATGAAAGTTTGTAAACTTTCTATTTTGAAAAAAAAAATGAGGAAAATGGGGGGCATTAAGCATATCTTTATGTGTCTTAAAGGACAAAATTTATTTGTATAACAATTGCTAAATCAAAAGGAATAATTTCTCGCTATACTATATGTGATAAAAAAGGAAAATAAATTTCTGTAGATTCTCACTGACTTACAACAAGTCAAGACAAATTAAAAGGAGAGCAAAATTTATTTGATTGAAATGAGCCGCAATCGCACTAAACTAAATTGTATCCAAGTTGGTCTAATGTCAATAGTCCTTTACACATTATAGTGAGTGTTAGTAAAGACAAACATTCCTTCATGAATAGCAAGGCTCTGGATAATAATAAGCGTATGACATATAATACATATTAATACTATTGCTGCTTTTCCCCCCAGGTTGACAAGTCGTGAAATAGTGCAACCAAGAAAGTGAAGGTCTTAAAAAGAGAGCAATTCTTTTTTTAAAAAAATGGTCAAGCTTCTCTGTGTTTCTCATAAAAAGCTAAAATTACCTCCATTCCCCCAAATAAACTGACCTATTCAAACCGAATTCTATGAATAAATATGCACATTGTGTTGGTCACCATATGAAAATCAGAATTCTGTCTCCCCCTCTAGGTTGACCAGCAAAAAGAATGAAGTGGTGAAAGCTCTAATGTCTCACATGACACAATCCCATGGTAGCCCGTGTGAACACACACGCTCGCACATACACACAGACCGAACGAAGCCCACAATCACACCGACAAGCACCCACAATTTCATGAACATGAATCGAATCTGCACTGAGGTCTCGGTAGAACAATATATACTTTCAACAGTATGATGGCCTGACTTTAGGGCTCGCCTAAAGATCCGATTCCCACACATGCAAATGGACTAAAAGTCAAACTAAGACTGCAAAACTGTAACTGACATTCAGCAATCCTAGAAACTTCATTCACTCCAAAAGCAGAGAATACGACATTGAGGCAAAGACGCAGCCAACCAGCCACAAAGACACAACCCCTTCATGTTATACTCACTGGCACCACAGTCAAGTTGAAGTATTTCAAAATCAAATTGGTCATGCAGCCACAATGTACAACACTTACAATTTCACTGTATGAGCCAAGCGGAAGCACTCGTTTTGATCGCAAAGAGAGTACTGATATCTTCAATGAATAAATACACACACCTCCCTCCACTTAAGACAATGGAATTTACTTTTCTTCCAATTCTCTGAAGAATGATGAAGGTTCCTAGAATATTAGTATTATATTGAGGACTCAAAATGTAACACGGCAAAGGATGTACCACAGAACAAATGAAAATGCAGAGCCCTTCGCATTGTTAATAGAAGATGAAGACTCAAGAGTTCCTTCGTAAATGTCAAATCACACGCTATGTCATCTCAAGACAAATCCCCTATACTTTCATTTCACCTCTTTATTCCTTTGAAAAGGTATGATCTCAGTTAGTCCGAATCTGTTTTGATTTCCAACATCGAAAATCCATTTTTTCTAATAAAGAGCCTGGATAATAAAGTCACATCACAGGAGAGTCCAAACAAAATTGAGTAGAGGCGTTTGTTGTTGAGGTTTTACAGCACTTTCAACACTGCAAGGTTACAACAATTCAGTCAAGTATTTAGTGGGAACCCCATTGGCACGTGACAGATCAAAGAGCCTTTGAAAGTTTCAAACAACAAATACAACTGTAGGGACTTGGACCAAGACACTCTGTCCTATAATCTTTCAAATGAACATTATAAGTTGGATAAGGTTCAGGACATGGGATATACTAATGGTTTCTCAAAATGTTGATTTTTATCAAGAAAGATTGTGAGAGAAAGCACATCAGGGGGAAGAAACTCCTCTGTCGAAGTAGTTAGGAAAGCTAAAAGATTCACACTGAGTTGAAAGATTCTTGACTATGAGTACACACTACAGTACAACTCACACGGACACTCATGCTGACTTTGAGTAGAAAAGAGAAATAAGCAAAGAAACTATTAGTCAACTATGCACTGTCTACAGAGGAGGAGAAGTCACTGATACTGGTACAGAGAAAAAAGACACACTTGTAGTTTCTATGCACCGTCTACAGCAAGGAACAGTCACTGGTAGAGAGAACAAGACTAAGACACCAGTAGTGCCTACACTGTCTAGACTATGGCAGGGGACAGTCAACGGTCCGGCGAAAAAGACTATTACTATAGCCGAACTTCAATACTTGAGTGTGTGCTGAGTAGATACACACAGTACATACTTTGGACAACTTCCCTAGTAATAAATGCACTTTTTTTGTCCCAGTAAACCCTTCGCTACTAAGCAAATGATATAAAATTATCGCAGACTATATTTATATTCTTGATCCAGAGCTACTGACTGGGGAAAATCACCTTTTTCTGTTCACATTTTATCACAGAGGGAGACTGTTTGAAACACTATGTTACTGAGAGCTTTGGTTAGTTCACTGTGACATAAGCATTTGCAGCTTTTCCATAGACCACAACAGTTTATTCTAACAAATCACTGAACAGCCAGTCCATCTAAACCTTGTCTACCCAAATAGCGTGGCTTATAAGTACAAGCTGTGTGGTCGCGTGTCTTTAGTGAGTCAAAAAATGCCCATGCAGGAAAGAAAGAGAGGGAGAGGTAGAAAAAGCAGATGAAAAAGTACAAATAAGAGCAAACTGCGACTCGGGTCCTCACTCAGGGGGGGAAAAGGATGTGAGTGATAGAGGGGGGGAGGAATGAAAATGTCAGACTGAATGAGCGAGGCGGCAAGGCGGCACCAAACCATGTGTTCTGAACCAGTGGGCAAAGTTGTCAAATGCGCACAGTAAATATGGTTTCCAATAAAGAAAAGCAACCCCTTCCAAAATGAAGCAAAAGCAATAAAGTCTCTTCAGACTTGGGTTGGGAGGACAAAGAAAACGAAATCCACGTTTCCTCTCATTGAAACCAAAAAACCAAAGTTGACGCAATTTGCAAATCATTGCAATGCTCAATTTGTATTAACCACAGATAAAAAAGCAATTTTACCGTAAAACCATGAACAGTGTAATTTCAAGTGACAATATCCTTCCCAGTATTCATTGTAGAAGTTTAAGTCAAAACCACACCAAAAACTTATTGAAGATCTTTTACCAAGAGCTGCTTACATGAAACAAATTTCCTGGTCCTTGAAAAAATTAAAAATGACACAAGATCTACAGATAACTCTTTTGAGCCCATAGCAATTGCATAGTCACATAGCATCAATTCCTTTTTTTTTATATTTCTTTTTTAAAGCAGATAGTTTCCTAATTTGGCAAACGTTACTGAATAACCCACACTACAGCTCCTGAGAGCGTAAATGAGGGATTTTTCTGAGTTACAGCTGGGATAGCAGCTCTTGAGAGCCAATATAAAGGATTTTTTGGAAAAATTCTTTTCTTTTGAGTTACACATGAAAAAGCTGCTCTTGGGAAAAGAAAATGAAGACCAAAATATTTCCCGACTGGAAATCTACCCGACAAGGAAACCAAATTTACCATATATATAAGTCTGGAGTATAATGTGTAACCGTATGCTTGCAGTAAATTGGATGCACAGCCATTACCTATTTAGAGAGTTTGGCAACAACTCGAGTCAGAGCCCTGTTCTCTTCCTTAAGTTTTTTGTTTTCCGCCTTAAGCTTCTCCACCAGCTGTAAGGATTGACACATGATTATGAGTACATTTGGTGGTCCTGGCGACTCAGCAATCTAGTATAAAACCCCCATATTTGATAATGATGATGACTGCATTTATGAAAACCACACTCCATGGCCATAAGAACATTTTGTGGCTATTGCTAGCTACTCAGCATTTTGCATAAAACCCCTTTATTTAATAATGATGATGACTGCATTTATGTAACCATACTCCATAGTTATGAGTATAATTGGTGGCTCTTGCTACTCAGCAATCTAGAATAAAATCCCCATATTTGATAATGATCATGATTGCATTATGAAATCCATACTCCATAGTTATGAGTAGGCTGTATATGGTGGCCCTTGCTAGCTACTCAGCAATCTAGCATAAAAACGCCATGTTTGATACTGATGATGACTGCATTTATGAAAACCATACTACATGGTTATAAGTATGTTTGGTGACACTACTCAGCAATATAGCATAAAATCCCCAGACTTATCAATGATGATGATTGCATTGATGCAAACCACAGTCCATGGTTATGATTACACTTGGTCGCCCTGGCTACTCAGCAATCTAGCATATAATGAAGCATTTGCTTGAAACCTCCGCACTTTAATAATGATGATGATCGTTGTTATGTAAACCATATTCCATGGTTATGAATACATTTGGTGGCCCTTACTACTCTGCAATCTTGCATACACTGAAGCATTTGCATAAAAAACCCAACCCTTTCAAATAATGATGATGATTGCATTTACGTAGCCCATATTCCAGCAAAGCAGGCTCTATGCGGTGTACCAAATCATAGCAACTGATTCTGATAATTATTATATATCTCCCAAATGACAGAGTAATTACATTATTCTTGATCAGGATTTCATGAAATAAAAGAACAATACGTAAAAAGCCTTAGAATGATTTCTAGGATAAAATGGGAACCCAATGCAACAAAATCCCCTGCACAAAGTTCACACATTATCAATGATCACCTCGCACCTACTACAAACAGTCTGGGTTTGGGGTTTGGATGATGGCAAATCAGCAAATACAATCCTCCCTCCTGCTCCCATTGCCTTTGAGGCACACACGAAGGAATGAAATGTTCTGCTGGCGTTGTTAGCTCTATTCCCTTGACTTTCTTGTCAGGAAAACCGATGCACTTTGTGTTTAGGTTACAATGCACTTATATACAGATATTGAAAACCAACACAAAAGATCATAAAGAAGGCCCGGCCAGCCTTCAGTGCGGAGTGCTATCACCAAACCCACACAGGGAAATTCCTTACTATTCACCAGCAAAGTAAGATGGGGTGGATTTAGAATACAATACAACTAGACAGATGAGTCCCTATATCCAAGAGTGCCACACAACGATTTAATTTTCTTCTTTGCCTTTGTTTCTTTTTCATATTTCATAATGAAGACTAAATGAAGATTTTATTAATCCCAGTAGGGAAATTTGTTGTAATCTGGACTAGATCTACTCCCAATTAACTTATTCATCACCCAGTCCTCTCTTTTCTTAGCTTGTTGATAGAATACACTTTCTAACAATGCCTGTGTGATGTTATTAAGACCTGTTCATTTCCACTCCTCTGGTACAATAAAACCAGTGGGGACAAGCCCAAAACAATCATTCTTAATGACGACCCAAATCGCATTACTCTACAAATCTTACCCAACCTAAGAAATAATATGGAATTTTGAAAATTGAAAAAAATACTAGCCCTATACTTCTAACTAGTGGACATCCGAAATAACCCCTGCAAGTAATTACAATGTAGGAGACTAAAACCGTTTTTTTTCTTTTTTCGATAAAGCAATTAGAAGCATGTATTTGTTCCCAAGCTAAAAAGGGCATGACCTGATACAACCATGAATACACTGTAACATTCGTAGCAGTCATAGTGAGGTGAGTGAAACTCAAAGAGTGCTCTAGCAACCTTCAAAGTGCGAATAATGGATGAGACTACTGAGTTACTACAAACCAAAAAATGAAAATAATATATATATATATGATTGCACAAGGATGATGAAAACTAAATGTTCAAAATACACTCTAACAAAGCATTCACAATGTATCTTCCTTCTTATTTTGTGGTCTCAAATGGTTATGTAAAAAGAACATCTTTTTCAGTTAGAAATCAAGTAACATGGTGCGGTTTCAAACTTAGTGTGCCTTAACGCAAGACCCAAAACTTCCTCTTTTCACAACTTACTGGTCCAGATTCAGGAATAATTCTGATGTCAGTAACTAAAATCTAGTCTTTATTCTAATCCTGATTTCCTTCATTCAAAATGCTTTTGGTGAATTTTCAAACATGATAAAAGAATTGGTATGAACTCCACACACTGATGAAAAAAAAACCTGGTACTACCAACACTGGAGAAGAGAAGACTAGGGATTACTAGGACACACCATCTCCGACTACATTCAGATAGATGACTCATCACCTCAAACAAAAAATCATACACGAGAGCAGAGCAGATATGTTGTCTTCGTTTGAAGCTACGCATGTTATGAAGTAATAAGTTACAAGATAAAAGAATAGGCGAGCTGATACCATACCTTGAGTTCTTCCTCCATCTCGGACAGTTTCCTTTCTAATGCTCGCTTGTCCTAAAGAAATCATAGAAAAAAGCAACAGATAAGTAAATAAAACTAAAAAAATACTGTCATGAAAAACACAAAACTTAAAGAAACTACGTCATATATGCATAAGGAAAAACCTTACAAGACTGTCATAAAAGCAAAATATTGGGTAGGAATATATGATTCTTTAGTTTGGTTAAAAATTCTTTAAATGATCCTTGAGTGTTGCTGTTAACAATATGTTAGACCAGCAGAGATGCACAAGTTGAGATCCCGAAGGATTTGAGAAAGGTTGTAACGTATGAAGATATATACAAACAATGAAAAAAGCTACTAAACTCAACCAAAAGCGTTCATTTTACAGGAATCATTGTGGGATGGAAGACCATCAATGAGATGGACAAATTTACCAATGGTCTTCCATCCCATATTAAATAAGGTAAAATAAACACGTTTTGGTGGGGGTGAGTAACTTTTTCCATTGTTTGTAGATCTTGAATAAAGTTCAGTGACATGTACTCCCTCCTCCCCCAACCACAAACCACCCGACCAATACAAAACTAAAAATTAAGGTACTGGAAACAATGTGAAATGATGATAAGCTGAATCAAGAGGCACTGACCCTGTCTGTGTTACGGGCAGCGTCCTTCTGTTTCATAACCTTGTCCAACTCGGTCTTTGCCTCCAGCAGGTTTTTCTTTGTCTCTTCCAATTCTTTCCGCAATCTGTCGTTTTCACTCTTCTCATCTTCGTATTTCTGGAAACGATAGAAACCCAAGGTAAAGATTAATGTGTCTCATCTAAAGTGGAAAGGAGTGAGAAACAATAAAAAAAATTATAAAAAAAAAAAAAAAAAAAATTTGAGTGGCTATTGCAACTCATTAGTTTTTTCCTAAAATTTATTCTATTTGTCTGACAATATAAGAACCCAGAGATAATTAGGACATCAGAATATGAGGAAAACAACAAAATAGACAGGACAAGGAACAATACCGTGCCTTTTCATTGAGTGTTTTCATTGAGTGAGAAAGAAGGCAGAAAGAAAAGGCAGAGAGAATAAAGGAGAGAAAGAAGAAGAAGAGTGAAAGCAAAAAAACAACAACCAACAACCAAAAAGGGAGAGGACAAAAGCAACCGTAAGATTTGTAATACAAGGAAAACAATAAAAAAAAAAAAAAAAAAAAAAGGAGCAGATCACACCAGAAGAGCTCCTGCCAACCATCTACAGGCACAAAGAGGGCAGTAAAGCATGTGTAAAAAAGTATCTAGATTGCTCCAATTTTTGGTTCCCATTAGGTGAGCACTCGGTGAAAATTGAAGCACAGGTGATAAATGTCATTCAACATGTGCACAAAGCATATTTTATTGCTTTGAAGAGAAGAACGAAAACAATTTAATTTAACAAGCACAAACTGCTTTTCTCTCACATGACCTTTTTGCATGCGAAAAAATATTTTTCAAAGTTTTTCAAAATTGCTGATAAACAAGCTCAAATTGCTCAAAATTGACTTGAGGAAATCCTGAACTACCCAGACAAATTTAAAAGCTTACCTTTTTGTAGTCTGAGTCTAGAGAACCTGTAGATCGGGAGAACTCCGAGTATGAGACAGGTCTCTGGGAACGGTCAGAGGATGGAACGTCGGAATTTGAGCTGTAGCGGGAACTGAAGCGTGAGGAGCCAAGATTCTGAAACACAGAAAAAACCAAAACTTATTTACAAAACCAAAACAATTTGTAAATTTGAAGCATTACAAAATATTTGTTTGCTAAGAGCCTGAAAAACATAACATACCAAATGACAAAACCAAGACAATTTGAATTTTTCAAAGCAGTTAAACATAAAACTGCCACTTCTACATGAGTGCTCCTCAAGTCAGGCAAGTATTGCTCATACCAATGCCTGTCTACTTACTGAAATAATACAGAACTGCAACAAGCATATCACTCAAACCAACTTTTTTGGTATGTAGTTATCTCGCACCCCCCCCCCCCCCCTCCCCTCTGAATTTATGGCACTACCAACACTGTGAGGTAATTTCAGTGCCCAAGAAGTAGTAACACACAGCATTAGTAAGTAGTAGAAGGGGGGGGGGGGGGAGAAGAGGTAGTAGAAGGGAGATGGTTGGGGGAGGGTGGAAGGAATGCTGTTACTGCTTATATCTTTGTTTTGAAGAGTTTTTAGGGCCTTATCAACACTCTAAATTAATTTCAGTGCCAAAGAGTAATAAGATATAGAGTTATAGTAAGTTGTAGAAGTGGGAAAAGTGAGTGAGTGAGAATGGAGAGAAATGCAGCAATAGCTTGTTCGTTTTGTTCAGCCTTTACAGCACTATCTGCCACTAATAACACTGTAACTGTAAGGTGATTTATACTTCAGTAAATAGACATGGACAATAATAGCAAGGCAAAGAAAGAAGGAGAATGGGCAGACTACACTAAAGGCACCGTCAACTCATGTAAGGCCAATCAAATTCTCTCTCCGATAACTCTTTGTTTAATTAAGGTTTAATGGTATTATAGACACTAAGATTATTTCAACACCAGGACACAGATACGTACAGTGGTACCACACAGAAAGAAGGAGAACAAGCAGACCACACTAGAGCTTTAGTTTGGTTACCAGTTTTACATCCCCTGCAATACTCTAAGGTCATCTAAGAGACGGGGTACTTCGACCCTGCCTGTCAGGGCCAACCCGGACTGAGAGGGAGAATATCCCAGCAGAAAAAAACACCCATATCGTCCGCCACAGGGGGATCGAACTCGGGTCTTCCGCATGATAGTCGAAGAGTCTAACCATTACACCACAGCGCCGGTTAAACCCCTAGCGCAGCCACCAACCTATGTAACAGTGTGTAAAGGCAAATTAAATTCTCCCTCTTATGACTCTTTAAACAATACTGGCTTAACTCGTAGGCTAACTGCCCATTCTACAGACTGGAGCGAGCAGAAAATGGCCCCAGGGAACAGTCAGAACACTTGAATGATAAGCAAATTGGCCATGGAGGAAAGAGATTGAGGCAAGCTGTGTTGAGAGTGGAGCAGCACTTGATCACAGGGAGGACACACAGTGAAGGTGAGGCAGCAACTCTTAACATAAACAGAAAGGCTATTTTGAGGAGTCCTGTTGTGGAGCTGTTTATCATGGTGTGAGTCAGACAGGACTGAGACAAAATATTTGAAGTGATGCATCGGTAGAGGTCAGTGTGTGTGAGTGAATATGTGTGAGTGAATATGTGTGTGTGTGTGTGAGTGTGTGTGTGTGTGTGTGTGTGTGTGTGTGTGTGTGTTTGTGTGTGTGTGTGTGT
>JAUKPP010307193.1:0-29349 GCA_032273245.1 Phyllaplysia taylori
AGAACGAATAAAACCCGAACAAAGCCAGTGCTTGCGCATTGAGCGAAATCAACAGAGCTGGAGCATTTTGACCGGACCTCATGTCCGAGTAAAAAATCGTATTTTGGCCGGGGTTTTTTTTGTTTTGGCCAAAAACCGTAATTTTGACGGATTTTCCAGCATTTCCCGTAATCCCGTAATCGGCGGCTGAAAAGTGTAAAAATCCGTAATAGATTACGGTTTCCCGTAATGGTTGGCAACTCTGCGGTACTTGAAGTGAAAACTTTGCCTTACATGGTCAACATGCAAATCCTTAAAATACAGGCAATTGAAATGTATTATGTAGTCACAATCATCCTTTCTGCGTTTAAATTTGGTTCGGCTTGGGTTTTACTCCTCTTATAACACTGAAAGGTCATTTTAGAGGCAGAATACTCTGACCCTGCCTGTCAGGGCCAACCCAAACCGAGAGAGACACAATGTCCCAGAAGCAAGACAAGAGAAGCTAATCAAACTTCTCCCCTGCATTGTTTGCTCAGTGAGTTCATGCTATTTTGCCACAAAGTTCACTCACCAGAGGACAGCAAACTACACCACAATTGAAAAATATAGACAAGTGATAAGTAAGCTCACCATGTAAATTTGTTGTAAAGATCGAGTCATTGTGGCCAGATACGTCACAGCATCCTTTGTGCCCCCACAGTGTTTGACCTTGAAACCATCAATGATCTGAAACAAATGGAAAAATCTCTTGTATACGATGTTGGAAGTGATAAAATGAGACCTTGATGTATAAATTTATGCAAACAACAAAAAAACCCCCCACCACCAGCTTCAAACAAAACTGGTTACTTCCTTTTTAACTTCCTACTATCCTTGACAGTTGACTTGTGTTGATCAAAGCAAAACCATTGACTTACAGCTACAAAATTGTTGCAATAATTTATTTTTAAATCTCAACTATCATTGCATCTTTTAAGAGAGAGTCCATGTGTAGAAGCTGCCACATAAGCAAAACTCACTTTCTAAATAGTGAATGTTTCTTTAGATCTAGACTATGATACATAAATTAACTTGTATACATATTTCAAATCATTGGTTTCAACTTCATTACAGAGTGAAATTTATTATGTTCTATAATCCACATTACCTGAGAGTTTGCTATGGACTGTCGGATGCGTTCTTCTGAAATACTAAAGTTTTGTATGGAGCCGTGTTCCTCTATCAAGATAATCAAGTCAGACAGGCCAGAATGTTTCAGTCGGAACTGTGGGAAAAAAAAAAGGATGAAGGTGAGCAGGGGTGTAACCAGCCCAAATATTAATCAATGTTCAAAATTCTCTGAGTGGATCAACAAAGTTTGCCTTATGCTGGCTTCAAATCTCGCTGGTGACTCATCGGGTTTAGAGTTTTGACCATTGTTCTTCAGGAGAATGGTGACAAGTTAAAGGTCAAATCTCAAATGTTGAAAGGGGCATAAAATCAACATCAAAACAATTTTTTTTTTCTTCTTGATGCCAAAGATTCATCTTGGAATTATCTCATATGAAATGTTCTTTTCCATAGTTAAGACTTTTAAAGAGTACCTGTCAAATTAAACTAATGCTGATTCACAAAAGGATCATGAGACTATAGTTGTTTCAGAGGAACCATAAATCAAATATAAGAAATAATTCGGGATGCGCTGGGATAGATAATAAATACAGGGTCCCCACCCAAATCGTGAATTATTTTTTTAAGACCCCTGTTCGCGGAGAAAATAAAACCGCAGTGCGCAAAAAACGGGCCATAAAAAATAGATGAGAAACAGATTAAAGTCACATGTAAAGTTTGGCATATTTCCTTTATTGAATAAGTAACCATTGTTTAGTGTCAAGACTTGCAAAAAAGAAAATCTACATTACTATTACAATAAAACGCTTATTATACCTTTGATTCTCTAAATTCTTTGCTATCAGTTGATTACATTATTCAAATTTTAAGACATTTTTTTCCCCGACTTTTTCTCAACTTCATGACCCATCACAAAATTCCCAACTTTTTCCCGATTTCCCGACCCGGTAGGGACCCTGTAAATAGCCTAAGACAGTGATTTGTAAGCTGAAGTTCCATTAAAATTAAAACCCAGGGATTCGGCAGATAACAAGAAATGCTCACTGTGCACAACTGAGATAGCCATTTTCCATACTTTTGAGGGGGTTTAGTGAATGCATTTATCAAGTTTGAGAGCTTCAGTAGGTCTAGAAGGGCTAAGAACCATTGCCCCTAAAATGAGGAGGTCAATTTCTTAAACAAGCATGATTTTCCTGACTTGAGTCTCAAGAACTCAGACTGAAGCAAAGCCAGAAAAATAACAATCATGAGCAAAAGAATTCAAATGAGTACAATACCAGCTTACTTTTTGTTCTTTCATCCGACCGTCAGACAAGCTGCTCACCAGGTCATCCATTCTTTTCCTCTCCACTATGACATGCAACACAAGCTCTCTACCCTTACTGATGAACACAAAAGAAAGATGGTTTCTATCATCAAGTGAAAGAGATAAAGCACTGTGAAAAGGACCAAATAGAAAATAGTAATATACATGCTTTTCTTTTCATTGCATAAATGGCGCAGACTTTAATGACAGATTTCCAACTCTTAGTAAAAAATTAATAAAAAGTTGTCTCAAACACTCCTTGCTTTCAAATCAAGATGAGCAGAACCCGAGAAAAGTTCAAAAGCAATTGGCTTAACTGTACAAGTGGATATCTGCAAACACAGGCACAGGAGGAAATGAAAAAAACCCTCGATAAGAACCTTCGCACATTGACAGAATCAATGATAAGAACCTTCACACATTCACAGAATCAAATTCTTGACATACCCTGCCAAAAGATGTTAATGCTATTTTACACTTAAAAAATGAAGAATTCTGGAATATTGGCAAATCAAATTAATATGAACATGATTTCAGGATAAAACAATATTTGAAGAGCATAACATTTCTCCTCTGAACTCCATGGAAGATAGAAGCTAACTTGACAACAATGTAAACTTGCATTCAAAAAGATAAGAACACAATTTAGTCTGTATGTGTGCACACCTATACCTAAAAACTCACCCATTGAGTCCAGCAGTTCCTGGACTAACTCTCTCCCTCGCCACCCATAGTAGATCTCCAATATGCAGAAAGCGAAGGTCGCAGGTGATCCCAGCCTTGATGAGCTCAGGGAGCAATGTCTTGCTGTTGCTCTTACTAATCATGAACAGAAATGTCAAGAAAAAAAATCAAACACAAAATAACATAGATTCCATGATGATGTGATGTTCACCACTAAAGTTGAGTTATTTTGTGAGAAAAATCAACTCAAATTGCTCACACGGCACTGATGTATGGGCGGCATTCAGCACAATTAGAGCTCTCATTTATGAAATAGGCCTCTATACATTTCACAAGAAAAAAGTATCAAAACAGTTTTACATGAAATTATGAAAAGATTGAGTAATATCACACTAACAACAACAACAAAAAATTGCCACAGCAGAAGAACATTTTCAAGTGGACTCATTTGCACCTGACAATGTAGATTATATTGTATTAACCATAGAAGAAAAAAAGAAACCCAGAAAAAAAAAGGCGGAGTCAATTGTAAAGGAACCAACAGTAAGGTCTGTGTTCTTTTATCATTATTTCCACAATATGGGCAGATCTCAATTACCTTCCATAAAACTCTCGGTTGTCGACACACAAGATGATGTCAAAGGAGCCTGGGGTAAGGGAGAATTCTGGACAGAGCTGCTCTGGTGGTGTTGTCACTGATGCCGTTGTCAATGGTGCTACACGTTCGTTTGATGATGATGAGGATGATGATGGCAGTTTTGTGAATGTACTTCCAGAGCTCAGGTCACTTGTATGGTTTTGTGTTTTATGCTTAGCTCCCGAATTGAGACCTTGGAGACTTTTCCCTTGGAATGCCTGGTTTGTGTTTGAGTCTTTGTGAAAATTATACACCACTTCTTGAGCTTTAGTGATAACAGGTTGTAAGGTGACATTAGGTTCTGATGATGGTTTGCTGACTGACTGCGACGGGAGTGTGGTTGTGGTGGTTGTTGACATGGAAGTTGTTGTACATGTTGAGGTTTGACTGCTCTTAAGAAGTTCTGATTGCACTTTTCCTTTGAGTAACAGACGTTTAGATAGAGGGATGTCGAGATCAGGGAGCTCATCATCATCTGACTCACTACTGTAATGAAGTCTGTCACATTTTTGTTTTTCATTAACATCACAACAAACAACGTCGTCTTCTTCATCGCTGATCTCCAACACGTCTTCCCCAGTTTGTGCAGAAATGACATTTGTTTGATGACTAAGATCCTTTGTCACACTAGTCCTATCACTGGGTGCAGGGGAAATTGAGAAACTTTGATGAGTATCTGCGGAATGCGGAGAGGTAGGCATCAACTCTAGAGACACATCAAGATCTGGAGAAAGACAGAGGGGCGGCGGAGAAGGGGACGGGGAGATACAATGAACGTCTCGACAAGGTGGCTCCTCCAGGTTCACTTTCCCAGCAAGTGGTGGAGTTACGTCTTGGATATCACAGTCGTTGTCATCATCGTCACTGAGGACAACAACATCAGCGTCTGCTATGTGAGGTATATCACTCAAGGTGTCTGCAGTCCTCACAGAATTACTGCTACTCCATGTAGGCAGAAAAACATCATTTGTCGAATCTGTGACCACAGCTTCCTCATGCCTCAGGGCGTAGTTCTCCGTCACGTACGACGATGTACTGTTCTGTTCTGGCAAGGAAGCAGTTCTCAGTTCAGATGCAATCCCTGTGGCAACACAGGATGATATGGGGAAGTCAGTGTTGTTTTCCTCAGATGACCTCAGTGTTTCAGCCACAGCCAGTCGCCCGGCCAACTCATAGCCAGCTTCTGTGAGGGAGTATCTGTGTGGAAGGAAGCAAGAGGAGTTAAAGCAATACTATTACAACACAGGTGCAAATTTTGTATGACCCTCATATTTTTTAATAGTCTGGGTATGAATGAAAGGAAACAGGAATGGATAAATGTTCCACAGAGGAAGAAATAGAATAAGTAGGCCTACGTGACAGTAGAGTCCCATTAAATTGCCTACATTACTGTGAGACTGAAGAAGAAGAAGATGCGAGGCTAAAGTTTTCTGAGAAGGAATAGACAGTAGGCATATCATGCAGTCATTTACTATGCATCATAATAGCCCCCCCCCCCCCACCACCGACATTTCCTCCATACTTTACTTTGCTGATCCCCGACTGCTGGACATTCGTCCCTTTACAGCAGCCAATGCCATTTGGTGATATTGGCTGTGTTCTTCAGTTGGGCCGCTGAAGCCAATAAACATTTTCCGATGGTGAAAGCAATGCCGTCCTGATGTTAGCGAGGTGCGTGCATTCAATAAGGTGGTGTTGTATGGGAGAGTCCAGTTCACAGTGTGGGACTTAAGTTACCCTTTCTCCACTCAAGCTGACATCAACCCCTGTCCCAAAAGACATATTTACCAGCTTTGGAGATCTCAACATCACATGGTAACAAATGCTGCAGATAGGAATAGGATTTTTTTTTACAATTTAGCAAACTAGCCAGAAATCATAGTACTTGAGACAAAAGTGATGTCATTTCAGCATTTCTCTGCTTTAATAAAAACTTTCTGTCCCTTACCTGGCTGGATTGCGGCACTTGTTAATAAGATCCTTCTTGATCAGCGTTCCCATGGAGGACCAAGCTGTGTATCGGCTCCCTGCGTCTGGCTGCGGTGAAGGAACACAAGGGAAAACATTACGTTACTAGTTGAGTACCTGGCTTTGCTTAGGGTAATCGGAAAGAGAATTCACAACATAATTCCAGTAGCCTGTTCTTTGGAAATTCCCAATGTGCTGTCTCGCGCAAGATACTGTTAAACGGAGATGTATATGGCGTTTAAGAAGACAAACTTTTCCAAGATTAGATCTAAACGAAACTAACGAAAAACTGAAAATTAAACTACGATGACATTAGATTCCTTAATATAAATGTGCACCCTTTACATGATTCTGAACCATTGTTAATTTTTTCAAATTCAAAAGTTAAGTGGATCGGAAGTTTTACGTGACCAAAGTGAGAACTTTTACAAATATATATGTTTAATAGATTACCCAGGAGAAGAGGTTAACCACATCATTTCAAGACCTTATTGACCAATATCTAAAAGATTTCAACATTCTCCCGAAAAATAGTCACAGTGACAATCAGCAGATTGTTTTTTTCTGCATTGATGTAAAGATAGTGTTACAACTGTCAATTTCATTTTTAGACAATACAAATCAAGCCCCCTCCCCCCCCTCCCAGACTCACCACAAGGAAGGATTTATCACACAAAGGTTGGGCAGCCCCGCACAGCTCAGCTTTGCTAAGATAGCCTTTGAACTCAGGATCCTGTATCAATGATAAGAAATACAGGATGTGAAGCATGGTAAAATATTAACCTATCTCCCGACTCCCGAAGCTTTGGATGATACCAATGTAAGGAAAATAAAAAGGTAAAGAGCTATATCATTAAATGCCGTTGATAATTTACTACACGATACTTTCTAGCAGGTTTGAAAAAGCTGCACTTGTTGGGAGTTCTGGTGTAGACAAAACTCATGCTTTCCAAATGATAGGTGAAACAGCAAGCGAAGGCGAAGAACATAGCAGTTTGAGCATAACCATGTCACATTGATGTAAAAATAAACATGGCAATAATGAAATGATGTTTTCTCTCAAACACACATGGATAGATTGACAAACCGACACTCACCTGCATGTACTTGAAGAGAGTCAACATCAAAGCATATGGACCAGATCGATGGGCTGGTATGTAATCTCGACTTCTTGCTTGGCGTTTCTAATTCACAGACAAATAATGGCAAAACATTTAAACGTTACAAAAATGGTAAAAATCACAAAATAAATATGGCCTTCTTCGTGTCAATTATTTTAAAGGCTTGCAGCTTGATACTCATAAATGAGAAAAATTTATTGAAAGAAAAGTAAAAAAAGTTTAGGAATAGTTCAGAGTGAGGTAAAGAATATAAGTAGGCTAAAAATGGACAATTGCCTTACTTTTGGAGGGGGGCTGGGCAACTCAGTATCGCTGTTTGCATCAGAACTATCACTTATATCATGTGTCTTGGTGGCAATTGCTTTTGAATGCTGGGAGCTGCTGTTGTTAGATGTGGCTGCATCAGCGTTTGCTGCTCCATTCTGCACGGGCAAGTCTCTCAGTCTGGTCAAATTGGGAGAAGATGGAGGGTTCGGATCCTCGCAGACTGATCTTCCTTTAGTTGTTCGAGTATTGTCCCTGTCGGTGGATGCACCTTGGCCTGCTGCTGATACAACTTGATCTGCTGTTAAAATTTGGGAGATAAAGAAAAAAAAAAAATGCATGAAAAAAAGGACCCTGAAGAACTTTGATGCAAGAAAACACAAAATGTTCATATCCACAGAGCAAACATCAAATTTGATTTTTTCTTTCTTTTCATAACAAAAATTCCCTGGCATTTCCATTAGAAAATAAAGAAATGACATGAAATTTACTGCAAAAGTAAAAATAGATGATACGTTGTAACACTGCTCAAGGACACATCAAGTAGACCTCCAAAGTACATTGCAGCCACATATAGACAACATTCACTAATTCCTTACTCACATACCCAATGATTCTTTTCCATAGACTATGATAGACTTAACTCTCACTCTCAATGACTCACTCACTCTCTGATACATGTCTGATTACCTCAATCTTCGACTCATTTACTCTCCTAGTGACTCCCTCAACCTCTCATTCACATACTCAATTATACTTGGACCCTCTCATCCCTTCCACTGACCTTGGCTTGCCTTGTACTCCTGTAATTTTTCGTCCAGCATCTTACAGATTTTGTCGCCTGGGGAGATAATTGTGACTGATTTAGGTAAGTACAAATCTATCCTCAGGCTGAGACATAGGTAAATAAAAGAAAACCGTACAAAATAAAATCAAACGCAAAAAAGCCCCACATCGAACCAGCAACAACAAGAAAAAAAAGGACATGAAAAAGCCAAGGAAAGAGAAGCATTCCATCCTCATTTTAATTTAAAATATTTCCAGACATTACGAACTTCTAGTAATATAGCTAAAATTGTCGTGATGGTTGCTTTTTGTGACAGCAGGTCCCCTCAGTTCAAAGTCTAATTGGTACAGTTTTGGTTTGGTTACCAGTTTTATGTCCCCTGCAATACTGTAAGGTCATTTAAGAGACAGGCTACTTCGACCCTGCCTGTCAGGGCCAACCCGGACTGAGAGGGAAAAATCCCAGCAGAAAACCCCCCAGATCGTCCGCAATCGGGGATCGAACCAGGGTCTTCCGCATGACAGGTGAAGAGCCTAACCATTACACCACAGCGCCGGTTTGGTTTGTTAGGGAAGATCAGATATATAGTACGCCTGTATAGGCTACTTGTATATTTATCTCTCCATCCCACCATGTCTGAGAAGAACATTCAAATCACGGATCTTGCGTCTCAGATGGCCTAACTACAATGCTGTTAAGTTTGATAAAGAAAAAACCCAACCAAACTGTACATAATAAAAAAAAAAAAATGCAGTTCCTAATCTCTTACTCTTTATGTCAAGAAGACCCAATGGACGTGCACATGCAACAACAGAGCAAAGCACTTATGTCATGAAAATATACGAAGACAAGGAATTAATCAAAAGCACCTTTTTCACTCAAGAAAAGTCGTGGCAAGTGTAATCATCTTATTTCTTGAAATCACTACTGGACTATAGAAATGAGTTATTTACAAGCACTACAGTAAAGAAGAATAGGAAAGATACCAAGAAACTGGCGCTGCGGTGTTGTGGACAGGCTCTTCACCCATCATGAATCATGAGGAAGACCTGAGTTCGATCTCAAGCGTGGACGATCTGGATTCCTTTTCTGCTGGGATTTTTTCCCTCTCAGCCTGGGTTGGCACTGATAGGCAGGGTCAAAGTAGCCCGTCTCTTAAATGACTCTAAAGTGTTGCAGGAGGTGTAAAACTGGTAACTAAACCAAAAGATACCAAGAACATGCAACAGCAAGTCCCACAACTAAACAGTCTTCCTACCAAAATTTTGCAGCAATCGACAGTCCTTTCCAGTTTCCAGAGCAAGGGGGAACAACCTCAGAGTTTTTAAAGCCTGAAAAAGAAAAAATCTGGTAATTTTTTTAAAGGCTTCATTTGTTTTGAAATTTCAATGAAACACCAGAGTTTAGATGATATTCATAAGCTGGATACAACTAAAAAACCACACACCTTACCTTACCCTCCCCCCCCCCCCTCCCAACAACCCCAAAACACTTGGCTTTAAATCAATCAGATTGATTGAATCCAGGTTTTCGACCTTAGAATCCCTAGTCACTCCCAACATTTCTTTCATTACAACCAAGGTCTTGATACATCCCGCTATATCCCTGTTCCACTGTATAGATAGTGTAGTAGTAGCCTACGTAATAGACAAGCAGGGTGTGATGATCACCTTTGAATATGTATGAGAACTTTTCCATCCCTTCTCTTGTGCCTGGTCTCTCCACTCTGTCAGCCACTGTGTAAAGAGAGGGTTGGGATTTGACAGAGGTTTTTTCTTCCTTTTGCCTTTGAGGCTGGTGGTGTCGGAAGAGCTTGAAGACATAGTCTCCACCAGATCTGAGAAAAAAAAAAATGAGATAAGTTCACTATATATGTCATTTACAACAGACCTAGCAAATAAATGAATAATAACCTCTAAGAATAAAAAGGTAAACACGCAGTTAAACAAACTGATATATATGGTTGTGAATGGTCGTGAAAGTTGGTTTTAACCAACTCATGCACCATGCAAAGCTGAGCATACCTTAATTCTATTATTTATGGGAGAGATCCAATAGTTCAGTCCCATACTTGTAAAGGGGGGTAGGAGGTGGAGACGGCTGTCTATATGACATGTGTCAATCATTCTGGCCATTAATGCTATTTGTGGCTGGTCAAACTTACAATTAAAGAACAGAACTGATCGTAACACCAATTTGTTGCCGACTTCTTCCCCACCCATCGATGTAATAGTGCCTTTAAGAACTGCCATTTGCCCTACAGCAGCCTCTCCTATCAATGCGATAATCGCAGTCAACCAATGCCTTTCACCGCACTTATTCCAGAGGCCCAGCCATCAGAGTAAATAGTGGAACCAAGGGCCACAAAACAGCATACAGACCAAACTGAAACTGTATAACAGCTGTGTACTATCCACACATGGATCTGAATGCTGGAGAATGACTGATCATGACTGTGCTCAGTTGTCTTCTTCTCACACAATCAGCTTACACAAGATCCTCCGAATCTTCTGACTAGACAAGATTTCCTATCATGAAGAGCTTTTATGGAAATGTAGACAAGAAGACATGACCAACATTATAACAAGGAGAAGATGGAAATGGATTGGGCATGTATTGAGGAGGGAACCAGACTCTATTGTCAAGACTGCCCTACACTGGACACCTGGAGGACGTCTCAAGAGGGGCAGACCTAAGATGACCTGGCGACGCACAGTAGAGTCTGAGATGAAGTCCTGGAATCACACATGGGGGATGTTGACTAAGATGGCCCATGACAGATGGAGTTGGAGATCCTTTGTTGCTCCCCTAAGCACCAGATGGTACAAAAGGTAGTAAGTAGGTAAGGACAACAAACTTTTTAATGATATAGGGACAAGAGGAGCCTGTATGACCTATAATATGCTCTACAAGGCCAAGCACACACTCTTTCTGCCTTTTAACTTTATGTATCTAGGTTGCTCCACTTTCTGCCCAACTAAGAACCCATAGGAATACACAGTTAAACACTAGGCTCCCATTAGGTGGGCGAAAACTGCAGCACATGAGATAACATGTTGTAATAAGTGAGAAAGGAACCCATAACTAGTGTGTCTGCCTGTAAGGGCGTTCCCAGGAAACTTTTCCACAACTGGTCGGGAGATCAGAGCGGCGGGCAGTGTCAGAATTTCACACCTCTGGCCCGGGGAAAAGTCTCGGTCGGCACACCACTTGGAACCTTGAAGAGAGGCTGCAGTAACCACCTGCAAGTGCTCATGGCATTCCATTTTCCCTCCCCACCAAACCACATCCTTGCTATTCCCTTCGCTTCCTTGCCTAGCGGTTATAAATAGTCTGTTTATGGCAGGTTGGACTGTTGTTACCAGTATGATGATGTATCTCTTGTGCACTGCAATTAATTATCGCCCAGTGCGGAATCTAATGTTAAACTGTGTATTCCTACGTGTTCTTGGTGTGCCAAAACTGGGGCAACCTAGAATCTAGATACTAATTATTGACTATAATTATAATTACTATTTACTGATTTTCAGTAACAATCTCAGTGTCAGTGATCTGACGAGGCCAGGAGGAGAAGGAAAAGGGCAACGAGAGGAGTTTATTGTGGTGAGAACTTAAAAGAGAAAAAGTGTCGACGGTCTGTAACTGTGGTAAGGTAGCGTTGAGACTGAGAATACTGAGATTAGGCCTACACTATTACTAGTATACTACTACTACTGGTCTGAGTTGCAATGAGTAACTGAGTGAGATTGAGAGTAAGAGAGAGAAGACAGCGGCTCGTGTCCGAATCAGTGAGTCAACTGAAGAAGGTGGTGAAGAAAACGGGTGGTTGATCTGATGTCAATAATAATGTCAATGATGATGATGAGTGATGAGTTCTTTACTTTTTACTTGGTGGAGTCTTGATCTAATGGATGAAACTAGATCTACCGTTTACTGGACCTATGACAGAAAGATTAAATCATTAAGATCACCCACGTATGCCTAACCACTACACCATGACTACACAAAGTCTACACACTAACTGAACTCTCAATACATTACAGTGTGTAAGTGTTAGTTCTTGGCTGTTCGCTGTTTACAAACAAACTTTTACAACTACCGCCATTAGACGCACCAGGATTTCGACACGTTTATCGAACAGGAGCAGGCAACTAAGGACCTCACAGTGTATATTTTGGTTTTAGTAATAAATATGAAACAGACGAAACACTACGTATTTCTATTCATTTACATGATACGAATTACCACAGCGGAAAATATAATATATCTTTGGATATAAATTGTACATAGGATATAAAAACAGAACCATAAACAAAAAATATTTGATGCACTCCTTCTCTGTTGTACTATTCGGCAAGCCAGTACATAAAAAGCTAAACTTTCAGACACAGGAACAAAGATTTTTTTTATTACATGTAGATGTAGATCTATATTGAAATTAAGAACAGATTGAATTGACAATATCACTTATATTCAAGAATATATCGAGTTGATACATATTATGATATTCTATACTTCATCAATTAGCAATCACTATATATGTGCATTTTCCTAATTCTTTTGTTTGTTTTGAAAAATCTTTGCTATATGTATCTTAATTTATGTTTTACACGATCTTACAACCAAAATGGCTGTCGAATGTTTTCGTCGGCAACGGATGTGACTCGCCAGTGAACCCTATTTCATTGCACAAATCTGAGTTTTCTCAAGTCTTTTCATTGAATCATTTACAGGTGCATAAGTGCCTGGGTACGGGGGTATTAAGGAAACAAATCATAGAGTGGGAGAAATTACATTCACGGTCCATGAACATGTGAGTAGTAATAATATTAATATATCTAAGTTGCCCCAGTTTTCGCCCACCTAAAAACGCGTAGGAATACACAATTTAACATTAGATTCCCATTAGGTGGGCGAGATTTGGCACTGGGCGAAAATCGCAGCACAAGAGATATATGATATGTGGATTAATTAAATTAATATGATGTCTGACTCTTCCTAACACTTACGAACCTCTCTCTGTCTCTAGCTAGTCTCCAGTTCTAGCCCCTACTGCCCCTACTCATCAAGCTAGCCGGCTACTCGGCTAGTATCTTTTGTGCAGCAATTTTCGCCCAGTGCCAAATCTCGCCCACCTAATGGGAATCTATTGTTAAACTGCGTATTCCTACGACTACTTGTTCTTAGGTGGGCGAAAAGTATGGATCTAGTCTCTAGCTAGACTCTAGGTTGCGCCAGTTTTTGCCCACCTAGCAGAACGCCTAGATCTAGAGAGGAATACATGAGATTGTGATAGTTTAACATTAGATTTCTATTAAGTGGGCAAAAAGGGGGGACTGGGTGAAAATTGCAGCACAGATATGATAGGGCCTAATGAATAACGGGATTGTGATTTTTATCAACTGTCCGCTAACGTCACACAACTATGCCTAGCTTAGCCCACCCCCCCACCTCCTCACTCACACTCAGATAAACTGCACACACATTAAACAACACTGTATTCTCTGTTAGTGGCCTTACTGCATTACGTCTAGCCAGTTCCAAGATGACGACTCACATAGTCAACTGATAAGAGGCATATGTGCTCTTAAATCAAGATTACCTCTCTATTGTTAGATTTCATTTCATACATCACTTTGGATACTACCTGATGAAGCATTTACACTTATTCTGTGCTTGCGACATTGTATGGAAAAATCAACCTCGCTTTAAGTCAGGCATGGGAAAGGGCGACAAGCTGACAATTTATGCTATACTGTTGGTATTGTAAATAAAAGAAAAATAGTTTCAGTCCCAACATGAGATAGTAGTCTCATATATTTATCTCCTCCCCCCCCCCCACCCCCCACCCCCCCCCTGCAGTTTGCAATGATTTATAAAATCGCTTTAAATACCTCTATTGAAAACCCGTTGTACACTGCAGTTATGATTGAAACTAACGAGAAGTATATGTATGCCTAAAACTCTGTGTATAATATAATTTATAACTTTTTTCGGTTTGGCCTACGAGAGATTCGGATCAGCCCGCAAGTGGTAGGTGCTTGCCCATGCCTGCTTAAGTCAATGGTTTCTTTCAGTCCAGCTATGTTGACTTCAAGTGAGTTTACTGTGTATGCAATGCATTTTTCTAAAATTTCCACCCACTTTCCTTTTGGTAGAACTGTAGAATAAGGTTTCATTTAAAGAAGTCAGGTTTATATTGACAAGATAAAGATTGTATGTTTGTAAAGTTGAAATGATTTTTAATTTACTTTGTTTGCACCTTAGGTCAGCTTATACAAAGGAACTGACGTAGATTTCATTTATATAATTCATGAAAAACTTCTTTTATTACATTTAGGTCTGGAGGAAATGATAAATGGCTGGATGCATACCACGACCCTGTGGCCTCCTTGTACACCTTTACCCAATGTCTCACACTGTCAGACATTCAGGCAGATGGAGACTGGAAGCTGATAGTGGCAGATCTAGGCACAGGAAGCTACGACATGAAGCTGAAAGTATACAAAAGTAAGTCCTTTGAAGTCTTTGTCTTGTGCAAAATTACCCTTCTGTTGGATCATCCACCAGTTGATTAACTCTCTGAATTCGGCCCCAGTGAATGGTACACAGATTTGGAAAAAATTAAAGTATGAGAGATATTGAGCTGTTTATGCATTGTGACTTTTTCAATACTGTTACAACTGAAAATGATTTTCTGGGTTTTGTATGGTTCCGATCACACTGTAAAACCCCCCAAAATATAACTATTCTATTTTGCAGACACAACTCTGATGAGCGAACACACCATCATTGATCTCCCAACAGGAGTCGTCACGTTTTACATGGATACTCTTGAGCCAAGAACCCCAGGTACATATGAGTGATTGATAGCTTTAGTTGCTAAGATTAAATCCTACATGTTATTTAAGATTTTGTTGTTTGATGTTGAGGTTTATTTGTTTTCAAAGGGCCTTGTTGTGGCTATTATAATGATAATGATTGCATGAAAGAAATAATATCAATTCAATATATTAATCTTGTACTAGAAAACATCAATATCTGTTGCCCAAGAAGCATTATTTTTGTCTTGCAGCCATTTACGTCAAAATTTATCCAGTTTTTGATCTTGTAATAACTTCTTTTTTATGTTTTGTCTTTGTTGTCTCTAAAGCAAGCTGTCATAAAAGCAAACATTTGTAAATAATAAATGTGCTATACAAACTAATTATTATTATCATCATTATTATTGTGTCTGGCAGCTATCGCAGTGGCGTCCGGACCCTACATTTATGTGTACAAGAATCTCAGACCGTACTTCAAGTTCACTTTGCCACCACTGGACATTCATCCTATGGAGGAGGATTTGTGGAACCAAGCCAAAGATGTTTGTAATTTGTTTCTATATATGTGTTTTTTTCCCCATTAAAATGAATAAAGGGTATATAATTTGAAGCAAAGTATATTTTATGGTCTCTATTAAATTTGCTAATACTGTCATGTAGTCGTTTGGTATTCCATGTCTGTGACGAGAAGCTCAATATTTTGTTTTGTTTCGTTAGTTTTCATTTGTTCTATCAGGGATAATAAAACCTTTTCATTTCACAACATGGATCATGAAATAATTTCAAGTTTCTTGTTTCTACAAAGGCTAAAGTAGTCAAAGAAGCTGGTGCCTCTATGAATAAATAACTTCAAAGTTGTTTCTACAAAGTTGATCATCATCGGCATATATGCATATTATACTTTTTTATTGGCGGAATGGGTATTTAGATTTTTTATAAAATAGATTTGATAATATTACTGTTTCTCATTGTGAATGTAATGGGAACCTGACTCATGTGTTTTCTCAGGATCAAGTGAATGTCTTCAGCATGAGGGAAATGTTGGAATCTCTGAGGTGAGTAAACTGTACAGTAAAACTTTCTAATCAGCGTCTCAGTTGAAAATGATTTGTAGTGAACATCTCACTTCCCACAGCAGCCAATTAAATCTACTGTGTCATAGATCCCCTTGAGCTACCAAAAAAGAAGGCATCCCTGGAACTATTAGGGCAAAAAGTATAAAAGAACACTACCCGTGATGCCAATTGGAAAATTGGTGAGCTGCAGACAGACTCAGACAAAAATCTATCCTACACAAAGCGACAGAATTGGACTTCTGACTCCAGCATAGGTCATGAGGGAACAAAACTAATATTTACATTAAAAAAAACAACTGTTCGATAATCTGACATAAATGTTTAGATTCTTGATGAGCTTGACTCTAGTCTGACTTTGTAAAGAAGCATGATGGGTGTACCATAGGTGGGAGCGCAAGCACAATTGAAATACCACTTTTTTTTTTTTATCGGGTTTGAATGTATGAATGTCCATTCCATTGTTTCAGACAAGATGGCTGTTCTATGACTGTGAGGTCCCTGAGACTGCTGCAGCTGGAGCCAAACAACATCGAAGCTTTTGTCAACCTTCACAAAAATACTCCACTCAAGAAACAGGTTTACCGTTTATGCCATTTAGTTGTTAAGTTGTGGTTTGGTGGGTATTTGGTAGACACTACACAGTCCTTATTTTCTTCATGGTGTTTAGACTAGGTTAAGTCGAAACAAAGCATTGTATCATGCTACTGCTCACAAGTGGTAAGAGGCTTTAAGTCAAATACTAGCGTAAATTCTCTATAGCCCTTGGAAAAGTGTAGTTATGAAACAGTTCATCTGGTGTATTCTATGATTTGGGTCAAGGAGTGTTTGGGATGAAAAAAAAAGGAAATAAAGAACATGTAGGCTAGTTCAACGAGTATTTGAATTATTACTTTACTTTTTAAGTTTCCTGATCCAGCGGCCATTTGAACTTGGGTCCTTTAGACTGGTATATTATGGTATGTCAGTTTTAAGGTTAAGGAAATGAATGTGCACAAAAATTGAAACATGAAAAATAGTGCTCAGTTTTGAATCAGGTATTGGTTAAAGGTTGAAGAAATTTATTTGCATGGACGCTGGCAACTCTAAGTGCATCTGTTAGGAGATTGATTTGCTAATGAATTGTACTTAAATGGGACTGTCTCAAAAGCAATAATTTACTTATATAGTTTAATGTGCCCAAAATATCAAATGCACCCTGAGTCTCATATTTTTCAATATGTTTTCTACCTCTCAGACGGTGATCACTTGTTTGGCCACAATGAAGAAATCGGTGGCAGACGACGATGCAATCAGCTGTCTGGTACTGGGGACAGAGAGCAAATCCATCTACATACTGGACCCCGAGGCCTTCACTGTGTTAGCGACTGTAAGTGATCACGACATGGGTCAAACCAGGAGATGATCTACTCGTCTTTAACAGAACACTTCATGTAGTATTGAAGAAATTGCCATTTAGAATATGGATTAAACAAGATAAAGATCAACAGCAGTATGAAATTAAAACAAAAAAGTGTGTGTGGTGGTAGGGGGGGGGGGATGTGGTGGGGGGAGGGGAGCTAGGGGAGTAGTGGTGGGAACCCAACTAATTATCTTGTCTTACTATTTCTTTGTTTTATATGAAAGAAAGTACATTTGTCAATGAAGCTTATCGGCAAGAAATCATATGATACGCATGTGGGCCCAGACAAATTGCTTGTCGTCACTGCAAACCTTGAGCAGTTTGAAGTACTCTGTGCAGGGATGGCATCTTTGACTGCTTTGTTCCATTCAGGACTTATCTTTATGTCTTTCTTCAAGATTTCTGTTGAAGTGCGATGATAAACATTCTTTTCCTGAATGACTAGATATTACTGCAGACAAATCCTGACACACCTCGCCCCGAGAGAAGCACTGGATAGTGGATAGCATTGTCTCTGTTTCAGATGGATCTGCCCAACGTGCCTGTGTTCATCAGTGTCAACGGCTTGTTTGATGTTGACTATCGCATCGTTGTCTCCTGCAGAAACGGCTGTGTCTACACCTTGAAAAGGTAATTTTATCTGGACTTTTAAGCATCTTGATAAAATATCCATGGTCAACTACATGCTTTGCATCATGAGATTGAAAAAAAAAATCGAGCATTTTTTATAAAGGCATATCATTGCACTTAAGCTATCGCATAAACAAATTCCGGCATTTTAGGTTGCAGCAGAAATTCTTTCACTTTATCAGAATAAAGGGTTAGGGTTAAGAAGAGTTGATTTAGGTAGCGTACTGTGAAATGATAGTCTACATCTGAATAAATATAGGCCTACCTGTGGATTTATGGTATCAGGAACATTGGTAACTTTAACTGCACTCACAGGGAGATGATAATACAAAAGAGTACTAAGCTGAGAGCTGTGACTTACCTCCCTTTATGATGCAAAGTGATGTCGCGTGATCCTGCGCCTTTCTTCAACAGCATGATCACTGTGGTCACTTCCTACTTCCTTTGACATCAAACATGGGGCCTATCAGTATATTAGGTACCAATGGCACTGATATAATCCAGGCTAAAAGGACAAAAAAGCTGACTTCTCACTATGCAAATATGCTCTAAATAACTAACAGATGAAAAGAAAAAAAGACACACACTTCAGTTACAGTACATAAGTAAACAGAAAATCTCGGGGTGACCTATAAATTACCGATAAATATTGATTCATCTCAACCACGTCATGATTCTAATTTTTTACTCTTTTGCCTCTTAGCATCACATTTGCTTTCACGTGGCCCCGCACCTATTCAGGAATAAATAACTCATTTGTGTTCACATTTTTCTTTCCCTTCCCTCTTTCTCATCCAGCCTGAAGTTGACCCTCTTATAATATTATAAGTTCTTTAGTAACACCTTAAGTGTTTATCGGATGTTTACGACTACAGTCAAGACTTGATATTACAAGTATCCTGCCACAGCAGGGTTTTTTAAGATTCCTGTACTATTTTTCTTTTCTTCGTCATTTCCTTTGATACTCTGATATAGCAGAGATTTTGCCCTGATCTCAGAATTCCTGTTGTAAAAGATATATATACTAAAGACATAGTCTATATTAAGTCTTTGTACGTGCCGCTGAAATATTTTTGTCCCTAGTAAAAAAACGAGTAACTTTCCCATAATTCTCTCCTTCAAATTCATATTGCTTTCTCTTTTATCCATGGATTCTCTTTGTTCTGGTTAAAGCCTGAATTCCATCCTTTTTTACTTTTTCCGGCTTTTCCTGTACACATAAAAACACATGTTGTACTGTTCACGTGATTTGAGACAAAAAGTATTCAGAATACTATTTAGCATCAACTAGTAAACCATGAGAAAAATTTCAGGTTCTGTGTTTTAACCTTGAGGGTATCCCTGAGTAATTTGCCGCTGTATCGGCGGAGTAGAGATATCATGTCCCAGCCATTGTATGACTTTAACCATTATGTTATGCGCATTGAGCATGTTTTAGAAAATGGAAATGCGTAATATGGATGCTATGTATAATTATTATTATTATTGTTGTTCCTTCCAATCAGAGGCAGCAAAGATGTGACCAAGTACATGATAGAGCTCAACTCTCAGCCGGTTGGCATGGAGAGAATCAACAAAAACATTTACATTGGCTGTATGGATGAGACATTGCATTGCTTCACATCAAAGGTTGGTTGGTTGCACTTGCTTTGGTGCCCTTTGCATTACAATAAGGCAAAGGTCACCAAACTGTGGCCCGCAGGCATGAGACTGATAGTCCAGTAACCTACATTCATTCTCTTCATTCGTTTATTCTTCTGTGCATTCAGTATATTACTCAACCGGCACTGTGGTGTAATGGTTAGGCTCTTCACCTGTTATGCAGAAGACCTGAGTTCGATCCAGAGCGTTGATGATCTGTTTTTATTACTACTGGTATTTTTTCTCTCTCAGTCCGCGTTGGAACTGACAGACAGGATCGAAGTAGCCTGTCTATTAAATGACCTTATGGTGTTGTAGGGGTGTAAAACTGGTAGCCAATTATAAAAAATTGGACAAAATACTGATCCTGCCTGTGCTAGGCATTCTGTTTTATCTGGCCCACTTTGTGAGAAAAGTGTGATGATTCCCAGCTATAACTTACCATAAGGTAATTTAAAAGGATAGTCTTCACGTTTCTTTTCTTATATCAAGCAATACAGATTTTGAATCTAGAAGTCCATAAATTTGGGACTGGTTGTCAAAGGACAGTTAGACATTTTCCTTGAGTGGTTTATACTGTTTTTCATATTCTGAGCAACTTTTAAAAGGGAATGAAATTCAAGCTTTGGTCTAATAATAATATTGTGTTTTGTTCAGGGTAAGAAGCTGTGGACTGTCCGCATGCCTGCCAGCATCATGACCTTGGAAGTGATCGACTACAAACCTCGCAGTTTTGCCGGTATCCTAGTTGCACTGAGCAACCGAGAGGTTCATATCTACAAGGAAAAGTTCTTGGTCGACATTCTCAAGATGGACGATGTGGTCACTGGCATGAGATTCGGCCGTTTTGGCAGAGAGGACGGCACCCTTGTCATGTCCACCAAAAGTTAGTGAGCTTGAGACTACTTTTAAATGACATACTCACCCCAACTTTGTTCATTTAAATTTCCAGGAAATTAAGTCCTTGCCCACCCAACAACTCCTGTCTGGTAAAATTTGTAAAACTTATTTTGCGGAAGTAACTGATATGATACTTTCGTTTCCAATTCCAGCAGCCACTTGAAGATGAGCCACTGGCCTAGATTTGTCCAATATATTGAATGTTTTAGACTTGTGACTTGAGCTTCTCTAAAAAATGTTTATTTTACTGTCATTTGAACTGAATTTGGTAGTAGTAGTAAGGAGTGGGTTATTTATAAAGGGGCTAGCTTCGGCTGTTTTAGCCTCTTCTTGTTTTAGTTTTTACTTAAGCACTGAAGCAGGCTTAAGTTTCCCTTAGGGTTGCCATTTGTGTGCTGTGTCAGCAGGCACTTCCCTGTCACGAAAAGCCACATCAGGCAAAGTTGTTTGTAAAAAAACAAAATAGAAAGAAAACCAAAACCCCCTGAAAAGGCTCCTTCCACCCCCTCACCCCCCCCCCCCCCTCACAAAAAAACAACAACATACAATACATCATGCTTGTGTATGCAAACAGTTTCTCCTACTGATTGTATTTTTTGCTTCATAGTCAGGAATGCTGAATTTTATGGAATTAGAGAGAACTTTGGATTTGACTGTGATTGATAAAAAAAAAGGTTACATTCTGAGCAAACCAAGATGTAGGCCTATGTATGGAAATGTGATTTTAATTTACTCCGAATATATTTCCTCGGAGTTTTCACAACCCCACTATTGTTTTTTAGATGAAGTTAAGAGTGAGAGATCTTCACTCAGAAATAACCTCATAGTGTTATAGGGAACATGAAACTAGAAAAACACAAACAATGAAGAAATTTGATTTCTATGAAATTTTAATCTAAAGCCATTGCTTGATCTCTATGCTACTCTTTAGCTTGTATGTGGCAATTATTGCATGACTAGACAACTGTATGATATTCAATGAACCTGTGAACAAATTGTTGCTATCTCCCTGCATTTCATCAGAACTTAGTCTTTTTTGTTTCTCTTGCAACTCGCAGGAGGTGGATTGTTTGTGAAGATTCTCAAGCGGACAGCAAAGTTTGAGGAGAGAGACATGTCAGCTGGCCCTCCTGCTGCTCAGAATGTAAAGCTAAACGTCCCGAGAAAAACAAAACTGTTTGTGGACCAAACACAGAGAGAACGGGAGAACGGAATTGGTGAGCGTGTTGTGCTAGGGAATTTTACACTCTCTTGTGAAGGGGTGCAGTAATAATTTTTCACTTGTGTAGTGAACATGTTGCTAGTGACTTACTTTTCAGAATTTTTTGACAAATTTAACATTTCATGAAGTTCTGACAGATTTTCTGCTTTTGTGAGTGTCTACAAATATTTCAGAGACTTTGTCCATCATTCAGCGCTGCCTTTTTTAAATGTAGGAAATTTGTAGATGTGAATATTTTGTGTACCGTCAATGTGTACCGTCATTGTTGATCATGCAGGTATTTCATTTGTTTCTTATGTCAGCTTAACATGGGCAACTATGTTAGGCAAATTTTCTCTTGGCCCTTTTTTCGTGAGTGTTGTCGTGAAAGTTTTGTGTAAAATCTTTGACTAGTCTGTGAATTAATCAAGTGTTAATCTGTTTCCACACTGGCCAGCCATGCACCGGACGTTCCAGCGTGACTTGGCTCTGTTGCGTCTCAAAGTGTTGAGAGAATACGTGAAGGCACTGGACAACAGCATGAACCCAATCTCCTCCGACCCTATGGAGCCCATCAAACTGACAGCTCACGTGAGTACAGACACACAGGTTTTACCATAGAGTCTGAGCACGCTCTTAGTATTTTTGTTATTGTTGTTGCTGATTTAGGACTTACGTTAAGTTATATAGCCTTAATGACCATCAGAATCATGGCAGCCTAGCTCTTAAACCCTGCGAGTGGAGAGCCCAAAAATTGGCTCCTTAATACTGCAAGAGTGCAATGCTGTCTCAAGACCTGTCCGGACTGGATGACTGTAAAGTGGGTTGCAGTCATTTAGTAAGCCTTTAGTATACAGGATAATATATTTATTTGTCATATATATAATTTAAATAGAGCTTGATGAAATTGTTGTCCATCTTACAAAGGGATGTATCAGCATTTTTTGGCAATTTCCAGGAGAGCATGTCAAAAGTTTTAAGCACCCTTTAATTTTTTTACTATATTATTGATGCTACCTGCCAATAACTCGGCCGTTTTTAAAGCTATCAATACGCCACCATGAAAGAATGTAAAGATCTGAGTATGTATTGTCCAATGGTTGAGATAACTCAAAACTGAAAATTTTGACAATACACTGCTTTGTGAGATCGGGGATGAATTGACACGCTGCCAGATTTTCGGTTTTGACTGTAAAAATGATTTTTAAAAAAATGGAAAGTGTAATTCTGCAACATACATTTATATTTACTACAGCTATTGTCACATTATGTGAGGGCTTTTTACTTCGAGAAAGGTTACTTTTTACATTCACAATCAGTTAACGCTTTGGGACTGGTATTTTTTCTGTTGACTGATAAGGGTGTATCATAATTATTGGTTTCGGTACAAACCTAGATCCCTCTTTACTAAATATTACTATTGGGAGTTACAATTACTATGCAGATACTATAGAGCAAAATTTGAGTATTTAGAAGTTCAGCGCGTTGATTTTTGTTCTTGTAACATGTCTCGTATCTGGCATAAGCTGGGTGACTATTGAACGCTCCAACAGTCCGCTTGGTCACAAAGAGTTGATATACTCTTGGTCTACTGTAGCTCTGGAACATTCATGTCTGAAGCTTATGTTCAGGGTTCAAACCTAACTTGTGACATAGAATTTATGGAGTTTGTTGCAGGGGATTCCACCGTGATGGATTGTCCAGCTGGAGATGGAAATCACCCACAGAGACATCAAGTTTGAGCTTATAAATGCCTTACACAATATGGCATTGCATTTAAGGTCTGCGCCAAACAAAAGAACAAGGAATTCAATAATAATAATAATAATCCGTCTCTGATCTTCCATTACTTGATGCCTGTAATTTTTATATGGAGCTTCTGTATTGTGTACCACATTTATGACACGTATGTCCATTATAGTGTGCTTGCATGGGTGTGTGATTTTCTGCATGTATATGTACGTGTATGAGTGCGCGTGTGTCATATAATGAGGCAATGCTTTGTAATTCACAGGACGACAGGGCATAGTTTTGGCCATTTTACATGCTCTGTCGATCAGTGAAAGGCCTCGGGATCATTGACGGACTGCGATAGCGCTTACTTAGATGAGCCTGTGATGTAGTTATCCCTACTTTTCAGTCTTCACTTGTTTCTATGCCTTTATGGTTTTGCCACAGTCATCCTTACTAAAAATCATCTCGTCAATGATAGCACAGGATAGGGTTCACAACACTAACACAGTCATCGTTTAGAAGCGGGCCCCATGTGATATTTTGGCTTACCTTTATTAAAAAAAAAAAAAAAAAAAAAAATAATGATGGTAATTTATATAGGTCATTTAGTTTTCTTAAAGATTTTCCCTGTCCTGAGTTAGATCATTGCTTTTGTTCATGTGGTTGTCCTGAGCCAGGCAAACAAAGAATTTTCTTGTTTGCTTTGTGATTCAGGTTCAAGGCATCGGGCCAACCTTCAAGTTCACGGTCAAACTTCAGAACACATCTCTGACGCAGGCCTCCTCCAACCTGTACATCACTTTTGACTACGACGACAAGCTTTACGACTTCCGCAAGAAACTCATTCAGGTAAACTAAACATTCCTTGTATAAATGCCTCTACCTAAATTGTATAAAAATAACTTTTGATTTTTGTTGTTGTTGTTGCTGTTGATCGGGGACTTTCACCCTTAAAGTAGTCTTAAAGGCCTACAGAGTTATGGCAGCCTAGCTCTGTACCCCGGGAGTGGAGAGCCTTAAAATTGGCCCCTTGTTACAGCAAGAGTGCAATGCAATCTCAAGACCTCTCCAGACCAGATGACTGCTAAGTGCAACATAGTCATTGAGTAATTAACTGCCACCATCGATACAACATTTGGACATAATGATTGCAGCCACTGACTCAGAGACAGAAAAATGTGTATGTCATGTCACATCATTTTAATGTTGCCCTGGTGCAGTAACGTAAGTGAAATAACTCACAGTTACAGAGTTTGCCACAGCGGGCTGAAATAGCTTTTGATAAAAGTTTAGCTGCTGGAATTGCTCCATCATGTGGTAAAGAAAGAATCTGAGATGAGAGATTATTGTAGGGTTGAGAAAGGAAGATACAGTAAAACCTGTCTAAGACGATCAGCCAATGTATAAAAGAAAGTGGTGTTTATAGACAGGTGGTTGTTTTAGAGAGGGGTGATATATAGAAGAAATTGTCAGGGTGCTTCCAATATGGTCTAACTCATTTCTTGCACTTCTGAGATAATGGGGGAAAATTGATCTGGCTTGACTCTATGATGCAAGAAAAAACATTATGGAATATTAAATTTCAGCAAAACGGCCTGGCACCTTTGAACAATTGTAATACCAAATGATTCACTATGATGTGGTGAATTATGTAATGGGCTTATTCCATAATGGCCTAAGTCGGACTTAGGCTATTTTGGAAGCACCATGACGAAATGTAACAAGGGAGTTGATGGAAAGTGGTCGTCTTAAACAGGTGGTCGTTTGAGCAGGTTAAACTGTATATACAGTTTGTATAAAAAAAAAGCAACCCAACTTCAAGATGTTGATATCAGCATACCATTAGATTTTCATTATTTAAACTTATCAAAATCAACCCAGGGGGCTCTCGTGGTCTAGAGATTAGTGGTGTCTGCATCTCATGCCAATGGTCGTTGGTTCGATCCCGGGAGGGTTCTGGCATGTTATCCCCAATAAATTTCTCCTTCTTCCTCTTCATCTCTATCTATGCCTTGTCTACTTTTTTAACCAATTTTCTAACTCTTTCTCTCACTCTCTCCTTTGTCTCCTCCACATCCTTGCTACTCTTGTCGCCTGCCTTGCTTCTCTTCTCTTCTTCCTTGTCTACTCCTTCTCTTTCAACCACACCCCTGATCTTAGAGTAGGTAAGATCAGAACACGTAGTCTTCTCGGATAAGGACAAAAAACCTCGGAGGCCTCATGTGTACGTTGTGCTCGTTAAAGATCCCTTGGTGGTTGAAAATCGAAAAGAGTAGGCCTATTAGGCGGCCGCCCTGGCAAAATTCAAAATTAATCCCTACCCAAAACTACTTTGGAATGCTTCTGAGCGCTGAAATGACTTTATAGAGTTGATGGAGCCCTAAAATCCTAATCAAACAAACAAACAAAAAACAATCCAAATGTTGAAATAACTGTCCTGCCCAATGCTCGCTAATCTAAAGATGGAAGTTTTGAATAATACATTCCTTTTGAAATATATTCATAGCACATATTCATTAAGATTAAATGGTAATCTATTCAAGAATGCCTCAGGACACATTATTGTACACGTAATTACTAGGAACAAGCTTTCAACACCTTCTGCATTCCAAATTCTGAGAGATATTACTCAGACAAGAGAATATCCGACAACTTTTCTGAAATCTCACCACACCCTTGTACTTCCCTCTCCCCCAGTTTTAAAGTGCGTACCCTTACAGATTGTGTGATGAAGTTTTGTCATTTGAATCTACAGGTTCCGATGCTTGTCCCTGGACTGACCTACGACTTTGAGACTTTTGTCGACTGTCTCAACGACAAAGGTGTGACGGAGAATGTGAAGGTAGGAGGACGTCTTTGTGACTTTTTGTACTTGAGGGAATAATTTCTTACAATAATTTCTTACCATGTCTAGAGAAGATTGTGGCCTGAACCGTTTCTCTTAGTGAAAATACTGAGTCTGTCTGGGATAGAATTTGCAATACCTTTTTGATGATGGCACAGGTGTTAATGAGAAGAGGTAAAGAAACAAGGGATAAAGAGTAGTGATGGAGAAAGAGAAATTTGACAATGTATCACTGTACCTTTGATCAGTTTTCTTTGCTTTTCTCTTTTTTATCTAAAACTAGGACTGATTGTTTTCTCCGTTTCTCCTATCTATACAGTTGCATGTAGTTTATTCCTTCACTGCAAATAAAACCTGTTTCTCACTTTCCTCACTGGTTGGTAGTCATTCTGGTGTGGTCTGCTCCTTCTGCTTCTTTCTGTGTGTTGCTACTGCCGTAATCTACTTCTTCGAGAAAGAGGGAGAGAGAGAGACGAAAAAATCAATTATTTACTATTTAAAGACATAAGGAAATTGAAGGCATTACAAAAATTTATAGGAGAGAGATTAATTAAGACTTTGAGTTTGCATTATGTTTTTTTGTTGTGCTTCTGTGTATATGTCTGTGTGCGTGTGCATGTGTGTGTGTGTGTTTGTGTGTGTGTGTGTGTGTATGTGTGTGCTGAAGTAACCTTACAACGTCAATAGTGCCGGAAAACCCTAACCAAACAATTTTCTCAAAGTTTGATGTCTTTTCCCAGGTGTATGTTTTGAAGCCCAACAAGTCGGTTCCGGTGATCACCGGGGTGGTCAGCATGCCTGTGAGTGAGAGCATCGTTGTGGTGTGAGCGGTGCTTGTGGACAGACACAACTATTTCTGTGATAGCCAACACTGCGGATGACATTTGCTGTCTAAAACTTATGAGTTATGACCACATGTTATCTCTGACACTTGTCTGCTTGGTTTGTCTGTTTTTCATTGTGGGCTTTTTTTTTTTTTTCTCAGCACGCAAATGGCAACCCTCAGGGAAACTTAAGCCTGATTGAGGGCTTAAGTAAAAACCAAAAGAAGGAGAGGCTAAAACAGCTGAGGCCGGCACCTCTATAAATAACCCACTCCTTACTACTACTCTGAGACTTACAAACACTTCCATTCCAAATGTCAGTCCTATCTTTTATGGTGAAATTGTGCAAATTCAATGGTTTTCATTTGTTTTTATGTTATTTTCCACATACATGTATTTGGTTTGGTTTTAGTTTAAAATCCCTTTCAACACTGTACAGTAAGTTAAGAGAGGGGCTTTGTTGACCCTACAAATCTGCCTGTCAGGCCCAACCTGGGCTTAGAGGGACACTGTCCTAGCAGAAGAAAAATGGAGATACTCGATCAAACAAACTGCCCCATGTGGGCCTCAAACTCACATCATCTGTGTGGAAGGCGTAGAGCCTAACCATTACACCACGGGAGAGAGTTTGCTACATATTGTTATTAATTTATTCAGAGGAAGATGAATCACGACAAATATCCGTCCTTTCCCATGACTGACTCTGTACATATCAAACTGCAAAGTCAATAAAATTGTGATGAATGTTTTTATAATCAGAGCTTGGAAATTTTTCTGTACCCTGTTATCTTTAGTTTGGTTGCCAGCTTTATATCCCCTGCAACACTGTAAGGTCATTTAAGAGACGGGCTACTCTGACCCTGCCTGTCGGGGCCAACAGGGGCTGAGAGAGATAAAATTCCAGGCATAAAAAAATGGAGACAGTCTGCAAACAGGATTGAATTCGGGCCCTCCACATGACAGGCGAAGAGCCTAACCATTACACCACCATGCCGGCTCTTTTTTATGTTGTAATGTCATAACTTGTCAAGAAAACCCAAAAAAACTAAACTTGTTGTGTTTTTTCCTGGTCATGGTGTGGCGAGATTGACTAATCTATGTTGTGATGCAGTGAAACTTGGATATTCGAGATGGCCAGGACCAGCACGGTGTCCTCCATATATCTGAGGTCTCATTACAGTTGAGCTGTTTTAAAACTGATGTGGATTGTCACCTCAAGACAGTGAACACCAGACAGCCATTGTGGTTACATTCAAAAGGATGTTTATTTCCTGTCATAAGAAGGGACATCATAGAAACAACACAATACAATCATAGATCCAATTAGTCAAATACAGGGCTAGGTCCCTTTAACTCTAAGTCTAGGTATAATATGTTGCTACTCTATTACAAAAACTTTGTAGTGACTTGGCGCAAAATGCTCCGAGCTAAATTCACTCATCCAGTCACTAGGCGCATCATATGCGCCAGGCCCAGGAAGCCTCACCGTGTCAGGGCTGACTGCGCATGACTGATAGGGTTTTTTGCCTGTGTGACTACAAAGTGTTTTTACATGGTCACGGTGTGGGGAAATTGACTAAACTATGTTGTGACACCATGAAACTCTGATATATCGAGATGGTCAGGACTTGCCCGGTGTCCTCCATATATCTGAGCTCTCATTACAGTTGAGGTGTTTTAACAAACGGCTCGACCACAACTCCCAGTACCCCTCTCACCGCACCCTCTCCCTCCTCCTCCTATCCCCTCTCCCTTCTTCCCCTCCTCCTCCTATCCCCTCTCCCTTCTTCCCCTCCTCCTCCTCCTCCTCCTATCTCCCCTCTCTTCTTCCCCTCCTCCTCCTCCTATCCATTCTCCCTTTTCCTCCTCCTCTCCCCTCTCCCTTCTTCCCCTCCTCCTCCTATCCCCTCTCCCTTCTTCCCGTCCTCCTCCTCCTATCCCATCTCCCTTCTTCCCCTCCTCCTCCTATCTCCTCTCCCTTCTTCCCGTCCTCCTCCTATCCCCGCTCCCTTCTTCCCGTCCTCCTACTATCCCCTCCCCCTTCTTTCCCTCCTCCTCCTATCCCCTCTCCCTTCTTCCCGTCCTGCTCCTCCTATCCCCCTCAACAATGGTGCAGACGAGGCAACATGCCCAAAGAAAATAGCGCAGCAGCCTGTCATCATGAATAGAACTTGATATAGTTTGGTCCACACATCCACACCGCCCCGACCCCCTTTTTCTCTCCCCCCCCCCCCCTGTCTCTCCCTCTTTCTCTGTTATCGGTGTCTGTGGTATAATGTTTAAGCTCGTCCCCTACTATTATGCAGAGGATGAGAGTTCGAATCCCATATTGGACGAATATCTTCGTCCCTCTTCTGGGATGTTGTGTCTCGGTTCGAGTTTGCCCTGACATGCAGAGCCGAGGAGGAGGGGTGGG
>JAUKPP010307194.1:3748-19065 GCA_032273245.1 Phyllaplysia taylori
CCCCCCCCCCCCCCCCCCCCCCCCCCCCCCCCCCCCCCCCCCCCCCCCCCCCCCCCCCCCACACAAGAGAAAGAAGGCCGAAGGCGGGCTAGACAGCCGGAAAACCAGTTGAAAGAGTTCCTCCTAGGTTTTGGTCATGAAGTTGAAAATAAATCCAACAGGTCACATCAGCAAACAGCCACTGCACGACTTGTTCCCCAACCCGGATGTTCTGGTTGACGGTAACGCTTATCACTCACTTAACTCGCGTGCCTTTTCCTGGAAGTGGAAGATGTGAGTGGTTTGTGTGGGTTTTTTAAAAGCAAATATATACATAATGGATTGCATTTATATAACATAGAGTTAGCTTCTTTTCAAGGATTCGTGAGACATTTTGTTGGCGTTAAACTGTTAGTCAGGGAAAAAATAGATATGCCACACACCCGTGGGCGGAGAATGCCCTCTAATGGAAAAGTACATGTACTGGTAATGTATTATAATACAACACTCCCAACATCTCAGTCAGATGAATGCACGTGACTTTTTTAAAGGACTATTCCTATTGTGACAATTGTCACAACGCTCTTCCCTCTTCTCCTACTCCATCGCTTGCTTCCTACTGTTACAAAACATCGGAGCACTCAGGCTCATAGAGTGGCAAATGGAGTCAATGCACTGATAAATGATATGAGACCAAAAGAAGCTAAAACAGCACAGACAGAGCTGGTGCTTCTTTAAAATAATTACATGTAAATATGTACAGCAACAACGAATGATATGCCCATAAAGTGTCAAAAGAGGGATAAAAAACCCAAACAAACAATGTACATCTATTGATATTCATAGTAAAGTATGCAAAAAGCAGACCGAATATGTAAAGCTTCATGATGAAATGCGCATATGACTATAATACTAATACATACGTGAAACAGGTGTCCAAAAAAAGAGGACCCATTGAAGTGCCAGTAACTCGATAATTTCCGCACAAATTTCCTAAAAGTTTCAGGCAAATAAACTTCAACCAAGGGGACATCAGATATGTAAATATGAAGAAAATCAAGTCACGTGTTCATGAATTATCAAGTTTGAAAAATTTCAACGAAAATTGATAAACTTAATTTTTGTAGCAATCAACGATAGTGTGTATAGGATCAAACTGACCCTGCTAGATAGACTCAGGCGGAATAAGGTGGCGATATATGAATTGTTATATACTCCAGGTATTGACCCTTTCTTTCTAAAAAAAAAAAAGCTAGTTTATGGAAATTTTAAATAACACTGTAGTGTGTGTCAGAGTCAAGTGAGATTCTTAGGACCTCCTGCTGAACATTGATTTTGAACTTTTCGATTGCTTGTGGGTTGTTCCCTACAATCCATCTTTCAGAAAATTCCAAAGAGAAATAATTAAGAGGGTTCAAGTCTAGGGAATATGATAATCTTTTATTTGGACCAATTCGGCTTATAAAGCGTTTTCCAAACCTCTTACAACCACGCATGGGCCACTCACTGTCACTCATGGTCTTGTGACCTTATCTGTTGGAGTTGGGAATTCTCAATAGCAAACCCTCTTCTCCCCCCTAAACTTCCCTAAAACTCCTTCAGCACGATTGGATAATATTCTTCTGAGGCAAGTTTCATGTTTTCGTAGTCCTTTTCCTGAAACCAGAGCCAGCTGAAGCTTAACTTATCCCACCTGTCCCCAAAGCAAGACGTCATGTTTGGTGTGCCTCTAAAATCATAGGGGTGGCGGAAAATGGGATAACTTCTATTAATACTGCTTCCGTCTCTTTGAAACTTTACACAGCGTTGTCTCCTTGGGTTGTCCGATGACAGGCGAACTTTGAAAGAAAATTATTGAAAATTGATGAAATATTCCAACTTTTAATGGGGTCCTCTTTTTTTTTTTTATGGACACCCGGTACATACCATATTATACACATGTACTCGTGTGTAAGGCAAGGAGATTTTCCACAATTTTGCCTGTTCAACAAGTCCACCACTGTTTTTAAAAAAATCCAATGTACATGTACAGTACATGTACAGTGTATATCCCATTGCTGAAACCTAGTTAAAGAGGAAACCTAGTTAAAGAGGCAACCTGAAACCACCAAATGAAACATTTCATTGTTTCTGGCTCAAGTTTTGGGGCAAAATACCCACTGATATGGTGCTCAATTAATTAAAAGTTAGGAATGTTGTTGTTCATAACATCGCATCTACATAGATTTGTTTACTTCACAAGCAGTATTAAATTTAAATAAAAACAGTAAATCACAGTTTTCTCACTTTTGTGGCTTGAGTGTATAACACGTTTGGTGATGAAGCACTTCATAGTACAACTTTGACATGCTCTGTACAAGAAATAAGTTTAACACTTTGTAGTCACAAGACGCATATAATATACGTGCCAGGCCCAAGAAGTGGTGACTTATTGCCAAAACTCAAAAAAGAGAAAAAAAAGACGGTCACGTAGACTACAGGATAACGAACGGAAGCAAAGTAAATTGCTATTTAATCTCAAGGCTACATATTAAAACACTGCTTGTACTTTAAGAATTGATCGCTTGAGAGTGCGGCACAAGCATTCCCTTTCACCGGCAAGCTACTTCCTAATGTTCACTCAAAACGGCAGAGAACCTGACGGAATTTTCAGAAGCCGGCATGCAGGCATATACCGACGAACTTTCACCCATGAGCAGGGTTCTTTAACACACTGGTTGTGTGACTACAAAGTTTTAAAACACAGGAAAAAGAAATGCAGAGTCTCAAACCCCTATGACCTATAGTCTGTTGTCAAAACTTTCACACGCTTGGTCCTGTGCCCGGAGACAGAGTTTAAGCTCAAGTCCCCGCCCAAACCATCACAAAAGTCTAAGCCCAAACCCAACAAAAGTGAACAACACCGCACAATTGACATTAAGACTCATTAAATTCCTTTTATTGATATATATATAGTTTTGAGCGAACAATGACAATTCAAGGGGATCATTCCCATTGACACAAAAGCAGGGCAAATGTTACTTTGCTATGTTATTCAAGTTTATTTCAATCATGTAAATTGTAGTAAATATGCATAAAGATTTAACTGCAATTGCAACACTAACCAAGGGAAATAACAATCCATGAGACCATATTTTTTTTTAAAACTTTTTTTTCTTCCCTGTGTTACACTACTGCAGTCAACAAGGAGCATAAAAAAAGCAGGCTTGCACTCTCATAACAAACTGTATTGAACTACTGACATTGCAATCATTTAAGGAAAACACTTCAATAGCAACATCTACGTGAGAGAGAATACTGTGAGTCTCCACCAATAGGGAAAAAGAAATTGGTAAAAAATCAAACATGAAGGAATTTCACAATGACATCCTTTTTTACCCATATTATTTTCATCATTATCAACAATCATAGCATAAAATCTTAAGGTAACAATGTGATACAGTTGTGACTTGATGAGAGTAGCATCTGTCCCTCCCCCTACAAACTGCTTAAGTCAGTTACAATGCACATAGATCAGGAACCCAACTTCGTTCCTTTCCATCTTACTCAACTCAAGATTCCACCCCGGGATATGGCGGAGGGCACTTAGACAACTGTCATTCACAATACTACACAAAACAAATTATAAAAACTGATTAAAAGAAAATTTAACCAAAAAAAATTGGAAAGGAAAATTATAGAGACACAATGCATCCATAAAGGTTATCTCTCTTCTCATGAAAGATGACCCCTCTCAAACATGCACAGCGGCTAGGAAATAAAAGGCACAGACATGCAAACAAAAAAACAGAACTTACAACAATACCATACTCCATTGAAAACAATAGCTGCCAGTAGGATAATTTATTATTTTTTTACACTCTTTATGTCAGAGTGACAATAATTTGGCTTTCAAGTTTTGTGACATCATATCATGAATTATTCACTCCTTGAGTTTTTCAAAAGAGCCATCAAGTCAAAAACTTTCTTTTTAACCTTCTTACATGCACATTTATCCATTTTTACCATTTAAATTACATATCCCTTAAACCTATTTAAGAATATTTATTTCACCTTTATTCTGCTGTTGATGGAATACACCGAGTAGCATTCACTCTCAAATAAATGCAGGTTTGGTCAAACAGATGTCAGATATCTCTCTAACAAAGAGTTCAATTGACTGGGCCAAGTAAAGAACAAATGTGACACTTATAATAAAATAATAATAATAATAGCCACAACAGTAAGCCAATACTAACTCTGATGTAACGATCCCCTCACAACTTTCTATGCTGCAGAAACGTTATCATCCCCTTAAGATAGTAACTGTTCTCAATGACACCTGCAAGCTTGTCAAGAACAATTAAGATCTACAAACACAGACTGATTGTAATTATTTCTAAATAAATGATTCTGCTTTTAGATAACATGAAATGTTCTCTGCCCTCCCACTCCATCTTGATACTTTATTTCCTATCTCTTAAATAAAAATGAGTTTTTAAAAAATTACAGGACTACATTAATGAAGAATGTTTGGTGAATACATCAAATAAATATTATCTTTTAAATAGGGTTGAAATTAAATTTATTCTTTCAATTGAATGAACACTGTTAGAACTGAAAATCAACAAAACATACACAAATTATTGTTAAAAAAAGATTAACATAAAAACACTTTATACTTCATGGGAACTAGAGGATCAAGTAAAACATAGATGCATGTCATTCGCAAAGGTTCAATCAATATTTACACTTTATAAACTTGAATAATCATTCACAAACTTCGATTTCTGCAAAATGTCTTTTCTCACTCAATCTCTGTAAATGCTGTAACAATTTCGATGTCATCACTTTAAAAAAAAAAACTTAGGGAAGGGCATGAAGGAGGGGAGTGGGAGAGGGGACGAAATACACACAATTCATGAGAATGAAAAAGAAAATTCCACTATCTCGTTGACACGGAATTGAAATGACACCGCAGAACATGAAAAACTTTCCAGTTTTTATATCTGGTTCCATCCATCAAACTTTTTTTATGTACTTGTAAACACTTTAATGGGTTCAACTTCTACTTCCACTTTCAAATCACTCTTGTAAATGGAAAAGTAAAGAGATATCAATGACACTGATCAAAGTATAACCTATCAAAACTACTGTTTGTCACTACCAGAACAGTAATTTGTTTTTTGATGGGCACACACAGGCCATCTGACAGAGTGAAGACTTTCATTGCAGCTAACACAACCATCATATTGAAAAGGATCTTCGATTGAGTGATGAGTGTAAACCATGCCATTGACCAGAAACCCGTTTCAAGGAATGCCTTTCTAAGAACAAACTGTTTGAGCTGAAGGTTAGCTTGTCTTGTGTTTAAATTTTCGTATCATTCTGGGTTATTTTTCTTCAAATTAACATGACTTTTAGATGGATTTATATTGTGTGTTAGATGTCATGTTTAAGCCACCATGTGTCTAAACTGGAGCTCATGAAAAGTCTTCCAGAGACTGTCTTGACTATGTGCCCCTCATCTTTCCTCATCAGATAAGGAACAACTAACTTTTTTACAGAGTTCACTGAATGAGATAGGCGTTGGCCGGTCATTGGACACATACAAGAAGTCAGCAGGTTTATATGCCTCACAGCTTTAGAGCACAATATGCACCGTCTAATACATGCCATTGGCCACAACTCCTCACACGCACAAAATCCTGAGCTTTGGTATTTCCGCCACAAGTTGCTTTAATTTACTCTGAAGAAAATTTTAGGACTTTTATCTCCAGGGCCTTAAAAAAAATCCCAAAAGTGCCCATCCCTACAGAGCAACAGGTGGGGAGGTGGGGGAGTATAGTGGTTCTTTGCGGCCCCAAAATAAACAGAATTTTGTTGGAATAAAATAAACAACTCAACAAAGTTATCTGCTCTAGTCTTTCATCATTATACTTCAGCACCTTACTTTAATCTTTATACAAAAACTGTCTCTGATTGTCTTCTGTTGAAGTCTCAAATAAGATTTATCCAAACTGCTTAAAACGTAAAGGGGATTTCTCCCCTTCTAACAACTATAACACTCTATGGTTACACAGCCAAAATCAGAAGGAGAAAGAACTGTCATCATAATACAATTGAGATTTTTGTTTCCACTTGATGCACAAAGTGCTGAGTGACTGCATGGGCTAACTGAGGTTGGCATATAAATGCCTCTATTGACTACAAGGGTAAATCTAGGAAGCCTTCAGGCAGTGGAGGTGCCAACAAGAAGCTATGATGGTAAAAAAAAAAGCAGCATACACCATACCTTTTCCAATCACTCTATCTAAGCCTGCATGATAAATTTCCCCATAAAGCAAAACAATCCCAGGACCCAGACTCATTTAAGCAATAGTTAACTGCTGACCACATTATTGGAAACAGAATTTTTTTGCATAACTTGCCACTCATCTGGGGCAACACAAGATGTTGAGGGAATGGCAGAAGAGGAATAACATATACATTTGGTGAAGTTGAGGGAACTAAGGCTATGGGGAATGAATAGCTAGAAAAACTAAAGAGATGGTTTGATAATACTTAAGAGTTACATACTCTTAAAGCTCATAATGGGAAAACCAAATATAAAAAAGAAAGATAGATAAATAAAGGTCCAGTGTATGGGCTCTGAAATTACCTGAATTCCAAGAGAGAGAAAAGAGGATGTCGCAAGTCACAAACAATTTTTTTCATTTAAGAAACTTGTAAAGTAACAATCCACAGGCAGAAAAAAAAACCCAGGATGAGACGCAAGTCAAGATAGAACAATTTTTTAACATTCTTTGATGGAAACCGTCAGCTTACATACATACCAATAGATGTAATAGGACCTGGATAAACTAGTGACATTAGCAAATGTATCAGAAATTCACAAGAAACTCAAATCCCTGACTGCTGGTGCTTCTTGATGGAAAAGAAAAAAATGCTATTGCCAGTAACTTTAAACTTTACAAATCTGAGATTTTTCTAGAAAATAATAGGACATGATCATAAGTTGCTAAACTCGGACACCGTAATCCCAGCAAATGTTTTTAAAAACTGGAAAGGATGGGAGAGGGTGGATGATGACACACACACTATAAACACATGAGAAAAGAAATCTTAAAAATAAGAAAACTACTTGCTGGGAGAAATGACACTTTTTCCGTGTAGTAACTGCCTGCTACAAGACTTCAAGGTTTATTATGCATTTATAAATTAGAATGATCAAATCGACACTTGAGATCCACGCCTTCACTCTTCAATTGACAGAGAGATGTTTAAAAAGATAAGGGGGGCAGGGAAAGAAGAAAACTGAATTGACGGTGGGTTCTACAATGATTCCGTTAAATCATGTAAGAAATGAAATGTTCTTGTGTGGGGAAAGTGGTTTTAGAAAATGCAAATCAACAAGACATTTTACAAAAATAGAAAAGCACTCTTTACAAACAGTCAGAATACAGCAGATATATAGATGTAAGCACCAGGTCTCTAGGCCTAAGATAGCAAAAAAAAAACCACCCAAAAATCATAACCTGAAGAGGTGAGACAGTATAGAGGATAAACTTTACTCCTTTTTCTCTAACTAATAATTCTGATACAATGCTCTGAACAGGCAATAGTTTTCGGTTGTTTCTCATGCGATTTAAAAAAAAAAATCTATGCAAACATTTACAATGCTCCAATTAAGAAGCTAAAGGAGCTGTCTTTATCATTTTGACATGTAGGAAATTTTAACATTTTCTGGCGAATTAAAAAGCTAAGTGTTGGTAAATATAATTACGGCTATTGTGCTGGCTCTGTGGCACACAGTGTATAAAAATATTTTGCACTCTAGATTTTCCACATGACTAAAACAAAACTAAAGCATCAACAAGGAAAGGCAGATAATCCAAACATTCAACCTCAGCCAGACATGATGCACATTCCAAAACTTTCAGTCGGAATTGATTAAAGAGTGTAAAGCACTTCAAGCTATTTCCACACTCCATAATCTCTGACCTCTCTTTAGAAGGGTGATTCTGATGGCATTACACCAGTAGTAAATTGAAGAGTTTAATCACATCTGTAAATAATTATGCAAAAAGAAAAAAACACATCTTTGCCAGACGTATTTCTTAGCAACATTATTTATTTCTTTTTAAGCTCTATAGAAACAGCACTTTTATTTACTTGAAATTGGCCCTTGTGAGAATGCCCGCCGACTACATTTAGAAACATTTTTTAAAAATTCCCACAAAGTACTGAATAAAAAAAAAGTAAAAAAACCAACAAGGAGAAGAAAATTTGGATGTCAAAAAATCTTGTTAAAATTTAAAGGTGGAATCTAGGTGAATCATCTCACCCAATTTTTGTTTTCAAGAGGACTAAAAAAAATATCCATAATTTCATACAAAATATTATGGCTGGGTAGTCACCCACAAACCCCTGTAATATCAAGACCACACTTCACCTTCACTGCAAGAATCTCACCTTCCCCCCTCATGCACTCTCTCTTCTCACACAGGCACATGAAACAGAAACTTTCTTTCAAATACAAAAGATAAGTTTATTACCTGAAAAACAGTGTAATAAGATTTTCCATACATCTAATTGGATAGTCCTAGCAACAATAAACCTCGTCATAATTCGCATGCCCATGGGCAATTATTTCCTTTTGAAAGACATTTTAAAAACATACAAAGTACATATAAACCCTGTAAGTTACGCCTAGAATTACAGCAGTCTCCCCCTATTAACACAATCCATGCTGACATTTTGCTCCCGGTGTTATTGCATTCTGAGACGACAGACACCTCATAGCACAATTTTTGCCTACGCCGGTGTTGGAAAAAGATCTGTGAAACTTGACTGAAGTAGGAAAGTGTTCACTGCGAATTCCATTTGATGATACAACTCACTGCAAAGTCCAGATACATGTATAATGAAGTGGCTAGTATCAATCCCCGAAGCACCGTCTGCAGGATGATCTCCCTCGATATTGCCATCTAGTTGGGGGCAGGCTAAATGATGGTGACATTGATTGCCCATTAAATTATCAAAAAAAGGGAGGAGACAAGCTCTGTTATCTCTCACCCAAGTTCTACTAATCTTGTAGCTTTTTTCTATCTTTATGACAAAGGCATAGATGTGCACATTTTGTGTGCATGAAAATTAACCTCTTTAATCCACCAATGAAGCCATGATGCAGCCTGCTATGAGTGTTGTAGCTTGGTCTCCTCAGCACTAGGCCGTTCAATTCATGGAATTCGCCATAATTATAAACTTTACATTGTTCCTTATTAGGAACTCGACTCACAATCCACTTGTAACATGCTTTACTTGTCACCCAGGGTGCATACAAATAGGCGGAGACTACTGCATACAGAAAATAGATATATATTAGAACTATGTTGTTTAGCCTGAATTAATTGAGTCTGGGGGCAAATCTTCAGTTTCTCATAAACCAAACAAGAGACACTATACAGGAAAAATGTGGGTTTTTATGCATTCACTCACATGTACAAAATATGATTCTAATCATGCAATTTCAATTTACCTTTACTCCTTTAACAGATAAGGCTTAAGAATCTGCAAAAACTTTCCTAGGCCAGAGCTTTCAATCATAGCACATGTTAAAAAACAACAACCATGGTGCACTTTTGAGCACAGTAATAATGACTGCTTGCTATTTTCAAGTCATATTGCCACTGTGCATAATTGAGATGCTTGCTCAGACCTTGGGAAAATTGTTACAAAAGAATGTAAGAAGGTCAGTGTGCCAGCGCAATCGATGCAACATGAGGACAAGAAATATACAATGAAAAAGAACAAGAGCGACTTTGGCCCTAAAGGTATAGTTGTTTTTTCATATCGTATATGACACAGGTGCACATCATATTACTAATATACTTAAGTATCAAGAACCCATGAAGTAAAAGAAGCATGTCCACAAAACATGCTGTTAAATTTGAAAGAATCTAGAAAGCAACAAATTTATACACAAACTAAATACATGTGCTCTGAGGATAAAACAAAAAAAGTTCCAATTTTGGTGATGCGTCATGCAGAAATAAAACTATCCATTTGTGGGAGTCACTTTTTAAAGGTAAATTTGATCAAATTGTTTCTATAATTGTTTGTGTTATTGCATTGATCAAAATTAAAGTCCCAGATCAACGACAATTTTCAAGACAACTGATGTGAGAAAAAATATGATAGTAAAAAGTGGTTTCTCAATGGTGACTGGATGGATTGCCAGATGATATGCAAGATTACTACCATGGCTAAAAAATTTGGGATGAATCAAGAGAACTTGTCATGAATGAAAACATCTTGGAAAAATTCAATTGCCATTAACAAGTACACCAAAAAATCTTGAGGAAAACCCCCAAACAAACAAATAAAAAAGCAACTTCCTTTGCATGAAAAGAACCAATTTTTCGCTACATTGAGCCTCATAGACCAGTTATTGCTTCTGAATAGTGTGTGATTTCGTTAGTCTCAAAACTTTTTGACTGCAATAAAGATAATATCAGCTCTTAGTGACAGCAGACCTGGCCTGTCTATAGAACTATTCTAACTAGGCATCCCCATGCCTCCGTACAGACCAAAATTACAAAAAAATCTTATCTTTCTATTTGCAAAAACTGGATGAGGACCAAGACACATTTTGTGTAAAAAGCTTAGACATGTGAGAAACATGAGTCGAATTGATAAACAGAATCGGTTCTGACTTTTCTATCTTCTATAAAAAGTGGATGGTGACTAGCTTCCCCAATGAACAAAAACAAAATCAACTCCTTGCTGACAATTTACACACTCTGACAGTAGAAAGCAATGGGCAAAATGTAGGTAAACAGAAAAACCAAGAACACAATAACAACATAGAACATGTACGACGACTAAATCAACCAACTCAAATACACATTCCCAGAACACGACTAAGAAATATGGAATGCAATCATTAATACACATGTTAGAGGTACATGAATCTTCACATCTCTTGGGCGGAAGCTTCTTAATTGATATGGTTCACATCTACAACATAAAGAAAAATTAATTTGAGTATAAACAGGTGGCCACAGTTAAAAGGAAAAACAACAACACCAAAACAAAACCTGAGCTCAAGACAAAAGAAATACATGAGAAAAAGAAAGCAAATCAACCAATCTTGCATCTTTTCTAATTCCCACCATCAAAACTCGTGCCTAAAAGTTGTCCGACATAACCGTCTTCTCCTACAGCAAGATTCATACATTCAATTCTTTTTCTGTATGCGCAGCAGTGTGGAAGAATTCATTTTCAATGACAGGTACTGGTATTTACAAAACAATAAAAACTTTTCCTTAAACAGGGAAGGAAAAAAGATTCCCAAGCCAACCCCAATTTCAAACACTCCCTTCCTCCTTTTTATGCCTTCTGTCAAAAACATTTGTTCCGAATTGATGTTGTGTCTACAACCCTTGTGATTTCTCCCTGATATCATGTATGCTTGTGTGCTGCCATGACGTAAGAGGAGAGAGGAAAAGGAATGATAACTATTCAGATGCTGAGATTTGCGTATATAATTGTCTTTAATTCTCATTCATTGAGATGAAGACAAGCATACCATAATCAATGCGATGTTCAGGTATAAAACATAGAATAGAAACCGACTTGAGGACGTAAGGTATCCAATAATGTTACATCTAAGTAAACATTAGTTTTCACTTACACCAACTCTATGAGGATGAAATGGGTAATTTTCAGACTAGAAGCTTGTAATTCTCTTCTTTTAAGGAAATTCTGAACATTTCTGCTATCATTTAACCAGTAAAATAGAGGATGAATTCTCCACGATGGGTTTTATATTTAAAACACCATCAGTTCTGAAAGGGTCAAACTTCTATATAAAATTAAGAGAGTGTTAGTAACACAACATATTTTAACCCCCCCCCCCCCAAAACACACACAAAAAAAAACAACTTTCATAGGCAATCTGATGAATATTAGAACTATCTCCATTGCAAAAAACATTCTCTGTCCTTTGTACTACAGAAGTAACTTTCATTTTTAAATCTTTAAAAAAAAGGAGACATGTAAAGAACCTTCGATATCTTTTTAATTTCCATTGCTCTTTTGTGACTGTCTACATTTATTTTAGTTCTTGCAGTGGAGAAAATGAAAAGCATAAAAAATTACTTTTTGTGAGTGCTGGTCACTCGTGGAGCAAGGTAAAAAAATAAATGTGTGCAAATCAACATTTGCGTGCATGGAAGAATGCGTACCTGAGAAAGAAATGACTACACAAGAGCAAGAAGAAAAAAATAAATTCATTCAACAGACACAGAGCTGCATGCTTAACTTCAACCATGCAACACTCAATGTGAAATCATTAATGTACAAACAGCGTGCTCAATTACTGTTATCAATCACTATCATCTATGAGACAGCAATCAACATTAAATTGAATTGAAAGATCAAAGAATCAGTCAAGTCCATTCCAAATTGGTCCAATAACTTTTTTCCGCTTCAAGTTACAGTTGCATATGAAATACTGAAGAGATGAAGGATGCTCCTTGAGAATGAAATGTAATCCAGCCTTTAGCATTCTCTTCCGCTCACACTTGTTTTAAAAAAGTCCATCTCATGCACTTGAATGTGTAGAAATGGCCACTACATGTATCACAAAGGCTTTGACTGTTTTTCTTTGTCATCATTGCTGCCATTCAAACCATTGGCAAAATTCTTATTGAGAACATTGCGAAATGAAGATTTCAGGCCATTCTTCTGTCCATGGCAGTGATTTTGTAGCTGGGGATGAAAAAAACAGAACCAAAGATTAAGCTTGCTCCTTTATGAAGTCCTCTTATTCATTCATGACTAAATACACCACAGTGATATATGAGGCTGTGACAGAAGGTCGTAAGGCAGTGGGTCACTTCCAAGAAAACTTGCGTCTATGACTGAAGTGTCTGTTTTCGTTTCATTTATGAAAGTTCGAATATTTAATCTTATTTGCTCAACTTCCATCCTACAGCTGCCTGCAAGATATTTATAATGGTTCAGTCCAGCATGTGACATAAAGACACTTGTCCATGCCTATTCTAAAGCAATACTGGAAATGCTTGAATGTATTCTCCATTTCAAGCTCATGCATACAAGTTGTCTGGTTTGGTTTGGTTACCAGTTTTATGTCTCCCGAAACACTGTAAGGTCATTTAAGAGACGGACTACTTCAACCCTGCCTGTCAGGGCCAACCTGGGCTGAGAGGAAAAATTCCAAGCAGAAAAAAACCCACATCATCCGCGCTCGACCTGGGTCTTCCGCATGACAGGTGAAGAGCCTAACGAACCTGGCATTACACCACAGCGCCAATCAAGTTGGCTATTACTCATTGAGTGAAGAAATATAGGACTGTGTACAAATACTACATACTTTATAAGAAGAAAAAAACTTACCAGGTCTTGGAACTCTCTGATTTCATCATCTGTGATGACATACTCAGTGTCGTCTTTTTCATCCCAACCCATGGCTAGAAGCAACCTGTGAGAAGCATAGCAAATTGAAAGTTTTTATTTTTTATTTCTGAAAACATTTTCAAATGTTTACATTTGCTAATTTATGCACCACAAAACATTGATATGCTGTAAACTCCTACTCCTTTAAATAAAGTTAGGTTTTGTTTTAGTTTAATGTCTCTTGCAAACCTGTCAGTAAGGTTATCTAAGAGACAGCCTACTTCGACCTTGCCTGCCAGGGCCCATCCAAGCTGCAAAGGTTTCTGTTCAAGCAGAAAAATAGAGATTATTTATCAAACAAACTGCCCACATGGGCCTTGGGACTCAGTTCACTTGCATGGAAGGTGAAAAGTCTAAACACAACACCATTGACACTCGTGGGATAGAAGTCCATCCTCACACATAATAACTGGTTTGAATTTATTTTAAAAAGCCCCCAACATTCTGCAGCTACACGCAATACAAAGAATTCAAGTTTGTATAAAGATGTCTTGTTCCCTGTGACCTCATCCCTAAGCGAAAATGAGCAGATAAGAAGATCACAAAAAATACGAATTATACCCCATTTCTCATTCACCTCTGGATTTGCATGACATTTTTTCTCTCTTAATTTTGCAGTCAGAAACGTTCTTTGGGACTTTCTCTTGCTTCCAGAGGAAACTGCTGCCAATAGTTGATATTTTAGATCTATACATGCTTCTTCTGGCCATATCAATGCAAAATTTGACATCTGAGGGTAGTGGACCTCACAAACCTGTATTATTTCTAACTTTTTTCTAAGACCACCAAACACTTGTTCACTTCCAGCACAATCAAAACAAAATCTACCCCCCCCCCCCCCTCAGAATATTACATATCCTGCAATCTATGACAAGAAATAATACCAACTATTAAGCCTCTCACCTCTTTTCCTCCTCTTCTCCCTGAAGACTGATGTGATCAACATCTGAGATGAGTGTCTCTCCGCTGTCCCCGTTTATGGCAGATTCATTTTTCTCACAACTTGGACTTTCTTTTCCATTTACACCATCAGATCCATCATGGCTCCCATTCACATGCGTATATGCTGTCCCATCCTCAATCATTGGACTTTCGTTTCCAAGTCTCGGGTGCTAAAAATAAAGTGAAAAAAAACAAAAACACATTGATTTTAAGAAATATGATTAAACCATTTCTCTTCACATCTATAATCATTCTCTTAAGGTTGCAATTTAGTAAAGGCATGTTGAAATAAAAACCTAACATCATGTTTCCTAGCCATAACACCATCTTATTTGCTGTCACAGAGAGAACCAAAATACCCCCACCAAAACAACTGGCATTACACAACAATGAGGTCTACAAAAACTTTTCCTGTGGGTCAAATATCATGTTCCTGTTCAGTTACAACCAAATTATAGGATCAAAGAACAGGCTGATCTTATTCAACTCATAAACTAGCACTGCGCAGGTCAAAGAAAGACTTTCTACATTAATATAAGCGATATTTTCCTGGTGGGATTGAGGTCTTTACACTTATCTCACTCATTAACTAATGGCAGCGTTTGGCAACAAATCGGGGAGACCAAACAGAGGAATAACAATTCTTACCTGTTTCTTTCCAATAGCATTTTGATTTTGGTCCTGGAAACTATCACCATTCCTCAAAGAGCTTTCATTTCGCAGAGCTCTTAGAAATTCACTTTTCTTATCCCCGAGCTTTTTAGGCTGTGTTACTATCGTCAAATCAGGTGTTGGACTCTGACGGGTACCCTGGTGAAAGCAAGAATAAAACCAGATGGTTCTGATGAAATTTTATATAGTTTTTTCCGGTCAAATGTGAACATAACAGGTTCAAATGTGACAAAGCTAGAGCAAATGTAACATAAAAAGCT